>VXBH01009958.1:35571-151741 GCA_013400035.1 Rynchops niger
TTTTTTTTTTTTTTTTTTTTTATATAGGTCTATGGTCTGAAGTTTGACAGCACTATTATCAGACATCAAAAATCTAGCTGGCAGATTGCATAGTCATGGTGTAGGAAGATTTCTTTGTCACTTTTGGTTCTCCCATTTCTGTACTTATTTTGCTGTTTTCAAGTATTCTTTACAGGGTTTGAATGGGTGATCTTACTAAGGTTTCGGGTTTATTCTTTGCCCACTTCCACTGCTGCCTAGAATTATTCATTTCTTTATCACTTTTGAAATGTATTTTTTTTTTCTTGAGTCTAAAAAGGGCTTCTGTGCCCCAAAACCTTTTTCCATTTTGTCCAGTTCTGTCAGCTATTCTAATGAGTATTTCCGTGCTCTACTACTAACTTTGTCTTCTGTTTTCAGATCATTGCTGCTGCAGCAGTGCTATGTTAGTATAGCAGTTAACTGGGTTCTTACTGTAGGAATTAGCTTTAATGACATGTACACTACAAAATGAGATCATTTTATATGTCACTGTAACACAAATGAAATAACCTGAGGACAGGAGAGCTTGTGAGTATTTTAGCAGACTCTTACTGAGCTTAATGGTATGAATAATAGTGAAGAATAGTCAAAATAGGTAGGTGTTACTCCTTAGTATGATTAACGTTGAGGTTGTTGCTGTGGTTATAAAGCACCACAGCTGGAAAAGGAAGCATGAGTCTGTTCCATTAATAATAATGCAGGCTGATACTAAACGTGTCTTTGAGCAAATACAATAACATCAAGCAAGGGCATCAAACAACGTTGCTTTAATTTCAGAGTGGTTGTCTTCTTTTTTTTTTTCCCCCACCTTTCAAATACAGCTGATCCTACTGCTCTGGAATTCATCATTTCTCCATGGTCTCTCCTGTTGCTTCCATCTGGCAGTGTATCGTTTACTGATGAAAATGTCTCTCAAGACCTGCGAGCGTTCACATCACCAGAGGTTCTGCAGAACCATTCTCTATCATCTCTGTCAGACGTTGAAAAGGTACAGTACCTCTTCCTTGGCAGACAGCTGTCATCTTTGCTATTGATCCCTTCAGAAAATAGCTTTAAACTGCCATTTTTCGTCTCCTCGTGATTGTTGATTTGTATGTGTAATTGTTGATTTCTTTAGTGATGGGGGGAGGGATCCTCCTCCTTCGTTTTGGTCTGTAAAAGTGAAATAATGACTGTTTGTATGCACGTACGCCCAAGTGTACAGGTCCCTGTCACGTGTGTGCTATTGCCAGCCATACTTGGGCAATGGCTGCACAGAATAACTACCATCAAACTAGTAGTAAGTAACGCTTTGCCTTCTTTTTCTAAAAGATCTCAGTGACATCAGCAATCGTTTTTTTAAATTTTTGGCAAAATACATTTTAACAGTAAGCAAAGGAATTCTTCAAGCAGTCAAAAGATGGAATATTCCTACACTCATCTCAGAAGAAAAAAATTGTTTTAATGAACATAAGTATTCCTCACTTGTGTGCAAAATTGTTCTTTTCCAACTTTCCTTTTTTTAACTCTTCCCTAAGGGTGGATGTTCTGGCAGGTAAGGTTTGTATATGTGATCTCCTCCAGGTCGCTTATACCCATAGTCGAAAAGACTAGTTTCTCAAATGTTTTCTTAACAATAATTTGTTGCAAATGGTAATGCTTTCCCCAGAAAACCATTCCCTTGGCCTAGTCAAATGTATTTGGAGGTGGGAGTAAGAAGAAAGCTGAGCTCTATTTCCATCGCCTTGGCTTCTCAGGACCAATAATCCTTAGAGAAGGAAGCTGGCTGCAGCCAGTGTTGTAATCTGGGAATAGCTAACATTTGGCAGTCTTCCTCCAGGAAGAACAGCGACATGCTCTTACTCCAGAGGAAACTGGTGTTGGCATCGATGGTTGTTGTGTGCACAAGGACCATTAAAACATGTTTTTCTGTGTTATTTTGAGCTTGCAGCTTTTCTCTTCTAAACCTTGTATATAGTTAGGTTTCTTTAGGACTGTATCACTGAATACATACTGAAAATCACTTTTTCCACAGCTACTTGCAAGCCCTTTAGACATCCTTCTTGCCCTGCAGCATAGTCACAAATAATGGTATAATAAAATATGTATATAATTTGATATATGACAAAACTCTAAGCTATTAGCAATGTAGGTTGAAAGGTTTAATAGAGAAGTAAAAACACTGACATCGGTGCAGATTCAGGATCAGTTATGTAGGATGCAGCTGCCAAGCTCTGTAGTCATACTGTTGGAATTATCTTCTTTCAAGAGACACAACACTGCTGAAGACAGTAACATTACCTTTAGTGCCAACTCTGAAGTTAATACACAAAACAGACCTTTAAAAACGCCAGAAAAGTTTTGAAATGACATGTTTGTGACCTTCATCAGAGCTGATTGCATTCTTTGTTCTGTGTCAGTATTCATTCATAATGTGACTTTTTCCTTTTTGAAATCGATAGAGAGCTGTTACTATTAAAAGTCATGCTATGATTTTTCTTAATCTTTAGGAAGGAAATACTCCGAGGCACCACTGTGTCCTGTAAACTGCAGCACAGAGCGTATCAATAGGCAATGACCAAATACTGGCATTCTGCCCATATGCAGTGCTCGTTAATCCTCTCTGACTATGGCTGGGTGAATTTATTTCACGATACTAGTATAACCTTGCTTGCTGGAAGGTGATGACAAAATTGACACTCTAGGCAGCAACAGCTGTGTTGCTGTTTTCATTGGGAAACAATTGGATGTGGAAATGGACAAGCTTTGGCTTTACATAAGTCAATTACATACAGTCCCATATAAACTAAATAAACCCCCTTAGCATGTGGTATTCAGCTTTAGCATTAGGCTGAAGCTTCAGCCTTTGGGCTTGAGATGAATTAACCTGTTTTGTGTTTGAACTTGACTTGATTTCTGCATCTGTTTTGCAGGGGGAGGCGGGGTGGGGGGAGAGCGGGCAGGACGGAATTTAACTGTTCAGTTAGCCCGGGATGGTACAAAAACGTTGGAAGAGAACTTGCTGCTACCATTCTTGTTCTCAGTTTAAAGCCTTGTGGATGAATCGCACAGCTGTTCTCCCAGTGTGGTAGTCACGTCCAGGTGCAGTGAGAGACAGCCAGAATCTGAAGATGGGATCTGTGAGTTACTCATCGTGCAGTCGCTCATGTGAGACCCTCCAGTTGAATTCTTAGAAATTGTTATGTACAAAAAATTGAGGTATTCTCATGATGGCAACGGTATATACCAGTATATGTAAAAATAATCTTTGATAACGCATCAGGAAAAAAAAAAAAAGACTGAAGTAATCTGTATTATACTGGTCTATAATCCCCTGGTTGGGAACCACGCGGTACAGTATAGTTGTGCGAATTGCTTCAAACATGCCAGTGCTCTTGGGTTTATTTGCTTACTTGCTTATATGGAAAGAGGGAGCTATGGGAAACATAGCTCTGTACAAAAACTTTTGTCCCTATTATGGCTTTATTAGTTGAAGTTAGTAGGGCTGATAAATAGCTTACAGGCACATCCTTCTTTTTTTGGCTGTTCCCCTTTACATTTGTATAAAACTGTGTGTTGGATGGTACACTGGT
This sequence comes from Rynchops niger, assembly GCA_013400035.1. Lineage (NCBI taxonomy): Eukaryota > Metazoa > Chordata > Aves > Charadriiformes > Laridae > Rynchops > Rynchops niger. Next base: position 39,165 of record VXBH01009958.1, read on the forward strand.
TATTTGTTTTGATATGTTTTGATATGACTTCATGTTTCTTAGATCTTGCTTTGCGCATGCTGACTGCAGTAACTTTTAACATATTTAAACTTTTTTTTCTTTTTTGTTCTGTCACAACTTGCTGTAGTTCAGTGAATTCATTTACTTGAAATCTTTGGTGTGCTCCTTTTTGGTGATTGTTCTGAAATCAGACCACGTCTAAAAGCTGCCGAAGGCAGAAAAATATCTTAAGGCTTTGTAACAGATAATAAGAGGCTTGCATTCCTCTCTTGAGTTATGACTTTACTTGCTAATGCAAAGTAACAGTATATTTCAGGATAAATATTAGGAAAAAATGATAGTCAATGAATACCCTTTTGACTCCGGGTCACCTAGTCAGTTTGAATACAAAATAAGTCTGAGGTAACCGCAAGCTTATTGGAAGTAAAGTAAGCAAACCATTCAAAATTATAATGAAAGATTAATTTGGGAAAACTAATTAGATTGTCGAAATTATTTGGTATTGTGGCAAATATTTGAAGTATTATAATACAGTCATAAGTATTGTATATATAACTATGTATAAGTGTTGTATGCATAACTATGAAGTAATCATAATACAAAAAATGAACCTGAATTTTTTAATAAATGCTTTAATTTTTGAGATGCATGTTATGTGCCTCTAAGTCAAAGGTTACCTCATCTGGAGAGAGAAGGGTATTTTAAATATGAATGCATTAGGTAGTATACAAAGCCAGAAGTTACTGATCATTTGAAATTAGCAAAATTATTGCATTTTTACAGTGCGATTTTTCAGTAGATGATTTGTGCATAGTTTTCATGCTGAAATTATCTCTTCTGTAAAGAACTTCATGTAAAGCTGCACAAACTTCAGGCAGCGATGATCTTGTAAACAGGCTGTTGTGGGTGGTGTGTTTGTTTTGTTTCGTTTTGTTCCCCCCCCCCCGACTGACACAGCCCAAGGCTGTCAAACTATAGTAAGCAGTTAGAAGTTTGTAAGGGAGCTGTCAAACACCAGTCAAGCAGCAATGTGGCTAGGTGTATGAAGTAGGATAGAATTGCGCAATATGTGTGCAAGCATTATGTTAAAATCCAAAAATGAGTTTAACTGATGCGTAGTGGATACATTTTTGTTTTCTGTGTAGTAGTGGCTTCCAAGTAACTTTGAAATGCTCTACTTGGAAAACTTCCGTAAGTTACTATAAGGCTTGAGATACCATTGATGGAGTACCACATCACAGCCTGTTTCACTTCACTTTTATTTTGAAAGCTGTTTTCAGATAGATTAGTAGAATAGCCTGTTTTAGTTTAGAGGTCTGATTGCATGGTTGTACAATGATGTTTATGTTGAGCATGATGCGCTTCTCAGTTTTGGGAATATCTTCCATTATGTTGAAGTTTAGAATCATAGAATGATAGAATATCCTGAGTTGGAAGGGACCCGTGAGGATCATCGAGTCCAACTCCAGACTCGACAGACAGCAACCCAAAAATTACATGTATCTGTATCCAAGAGCATTGTCCAAACGCTTCTTGAACCCTGACAGACCACCTCTTTGATTAGAATTAACAGTTTTGATAATAGACTTTTTTGGTGCTGTTCTTGCATTTTTGGGGGATGGGGGGTGGTGTGGGTGCTCTTTTTTTTTTTTTTTGGTGGTTTGTTTCTATGTGGGTTTTGGGGTTGTGGCTTTGTTTTCTGAAAAGGTTTTTTTTTCATGCGTTATTAACTTAAAAGTATACTCACCTTTTTCTGTATAGCTATGGTATATCTGGGTATGTAAGGAAGACTTCTTAGAATTTCAGTTGAAAGGGTAATGGGTGATAAACCAGATACGGAACAATTTTTTCAGTATTTGAAAGATAATGTTTCTGGCTGAATGGGGCAGTGGTATTAACTGAGAAACCTTGATGCTTGTCTGTGACTTCTGTCCTGTTCTGTTCTTTGCATGGAACGGAGACCTTACTTTGGCCAGTACTTTCTTTCTGGGAGAGGACGCTGATGGGTGAGCCCTTGTTAGGTACTCAGTGCCGGCTACGTATTTGTGTCTAGCATAAAATTGTGTTTCACCTGCACCTGTGTACAACACTGCTGCAGTCTTGCCAGAACATGCCACTGGCAGCAAAATTTGTCTCCTCATTTTCTCTTCTGAGCATGATTGTGAAGCAATTCTCCATGGTTCTGCTCCAGCTTTATCACAAAGAAAAACATTGTTCCTCTGTTTTTCTCTACCTGAATATCTTTCTTGCGCATCTGTGTCTGAATGCACACCAGCTGACCCTGTTCCTCCGTCTTCAGTGTTTGTCAGTCAGCTGGACGGAACCGTACCAGTGAGTAACCGTGTGTCACCAGTACCTGGTATATCGCTGCCCTATACTGATGGAAACCTTTCTGTCCTGCGCTGGCTCATACGTTGTGCTAGACAGAGACCATCCCACAAGCTTTCAGTGGCAGAAGTTTAGGATTGGCGTGCTTCTCTGAGCACACTGAATTCCAATTTTATATGATTAAAGCACGTTGAATTTACAAGAACAATTTTAATTAGATGTTGCTTATGAGTGTATTTAGTAATTACTTCCTTACCCCATCACAAAACTGTGTGTTGCTCTTCCGTATACAAGGAAACTTTTTTTCTGTTTTACAATAGAAATCTAAAAATGCATCATACTTGTGTTTTGGGGTTAATTCCTGGCACAGTGCAGTAGTGGTATCATGTCTTTCAAGCAATCTGGTCTAAAAAGAAAAGCATTTATGTATCATCCTTTCTTCTGATTCTTCAAGAATATATTTTGCTGTCTTGAGTAGGCTAAGAGACTCCTCAGTACAACCTTGTACAACCTTAAGCTAGTTCTAGATGTGTGGTTTTTCACAACTCTACGTATTTAGTATGGGAAGAAGAAAATTATTTTTATCATTTCATAGGTTCTGTTGAGTCCATCCATTATTTTTGTATACTCAATTTATTTACACCTAAGTTTTTTTAAATCTGTATGTGAAGTCCCTGAGTCTGGGCAGATCTTGTCAAAGTATATACCTAGGACTTCAATAAGATGTTTTGCTTTTAGTTAGTAAAGAGGCTGACTTAAGCAAATCACTTCTAATTTATCGCTGTCCCTGTAATTATTTAATAAACTTGTTGCTTTAAGTAGCACAAATTTAAGTAGCAGAAATATTACTAATTACTTGGTAGAAAGAGCCATCATTAGTGTATATTACTTTGACAGTTCAGGAGAACTGCTTTTTTTTTTCCCCTGCACTTACCTGTTTTGTTTTCAGTCACCTACAGGGGCAGTATGTGTTTGTGCTCTTAATTCTGCAGTATTTAAGGGTTTTATTCCCTGTCTTGATGGGCTTAATATGTTAAAGATACATTACTTTCATTAATGCTGATATTAATCATAAATTATGCATGTAATGATTAATGTATTGGTATCTTAAAATATCAAAATATCAATAATAGATTACGGTGATGTTGATCCCCCCTTTGATCTCAATCTTTGGGATCTCTTGACAGTAACAGCCCACTGTTTGAGTCCTGCTAAAGTCTGCCTTACCTCCAGACTAAAGTTTTAAGGATGCTTGGACACAACCATGCAGTCTGTACCCCACACCAGATTGATTGCATGGATTACATGTGCTTCTGGCTTCAATGTGAGGTGAAAACTTAAAATTGAACCAAGAAGACAGAGGCATTGGTTAGATGCAGTACCTTTCGTAGCCATAGGATTTGCTTCTCTGACCCTCATGGCAAAGAAAAGCAATTTCAAAGACAACTGAGCTTAAATACCAGGAATATATGTAGGCAAAATGATGTTAATTCCTCTACTTCAAAGTTCTGCTTTGCTTTCCAGTCCTGTTTAATGAGTTGACAAAAGTTTTGTGTCTTATGACAGGTCCATATTTATTCTCTTGGCATGGCGCTCTTTTGGGGAGCTGACCATGAAGTTCCTCAAAGTCAGGTAAGTTTAACTTTGGTTTTGTTTAATAATGCAACTTCAGACTTGATAGTTTGACTGAATCTGCATTTGAGTTAACACGGCAGAGCGTCATAATGAGACACTGAAGAGTAAGATTTCTTTCCTGTGCTTGGAGCTTTTTCCTGTGGAGCGTGTGAGGGGGGTGGCGGTGGTGTCTTGTAGAAAGGAGGTGCTGATACTACATTTCTGTTAGCTTCCATGAAGATATATCTAGGCTAGTCTATCCTGTCATGACAGACAACAGTTTCTGCAGCTGACAAAGGAGAAAATGATTTGTTTTGGTTTAGACTTGTATAAAAACAAATATTTAAATAACACTGTTGCTTTACTCATGATAAAGCAACTTGTTCTCTATGCTGCTGTATCTTCTGTGAGGCTGGACTTGGCACATAGAGATGCTTATGTTACACAATGGCCAAGAAAGGGTATGAATTGTTTGGAAGAGGGAGTAGGCTTTTGCTGTTGACTTGTCAGTCAGTGCAGACACAGTTGCAGACTGCTTAGAGCTGAGTGTTATCGCGCAATGGGGTTATTTCACACACCCAGCAGAACTCCTAGACTGTCTTTCCAAAACTGACTGAAGATGGTGTGATTCGTGATCTTCCTGGGTGTTCCTTCCCTACACCCAGTTAAACTTTAAGAAGTTAATACCTAAAAGAGTGGAAATAAGATGAAATGCATCCAAAAATGCATTTAATGATGAACTTGCAGTTGTGGGATTTGGCAGAGCATTGTGCAGCTCAAGGAGATGAGCTATTTCTGTTTCATATTTGGGTTCGGTCCTACTAGTTGGTGTTACGTATAAGGGTAAGGAAGGAAATTTTGAAAGGCTATTTGGCAATTTAATTGTTCAGTTCCTAATATTTTCTTTAACAGGGCGGTAGTTGGATTCTCAGTTCTACTGATGTGGAAGTAGCTGCCTGAATGCAACAGTCAGAAAATTTGAAGCTATGACTGTTTTAGGGATACTTACTTGTAATGCCTACTGTGCCTGTCCCAAAAGCTCCAGTATTTTCTTAGACGGCTATCCCCTTTCTTAGCTCCTGTCTTGTAGTAGATGAAAGGAACAGTATTCAGCAGTAGTTGGAGGGTGACTTAAGGTAGGTAGAGGTGGGTGTTGAGCAGAAAGGAGGCATGAATTTTAGTCCCCTTTTTCTTTGTTTCTTCCTTTGGTATTAGATTGTAGCAACTGTTTCACATTAATGCAATGGGAAGGAGTGCTCTGCCTTTTGATATAACAATATTTTTCCAATGACAGTGTGGTGAGGTATGCCTAGAAAGAAAAGGGGAACAGAAGTCTAGAATTTACCTTTGGGATGTTCTCATGTAGTGCCTCTGCCCTGTGGAGTTAGTGGAGGCAAAAGGACAGTCTGTGTATGGCATTACTTTTAAATGTTAATTTGCATGTGTGTATTTTCTCACTTCCCCCCCGCATATTTGCCTGCGTAATGAGCTTTGCCTGTTAGCAAGCTGCTGGGAGCGTGGTTGGATACAAGAAGACACTAAACTGATTTTTACGATCAGTTAGAAGTGCTAAACAGGTAGATGGGAAAAGCCTGTGTTAATTAGATCAGGGTAGTCCAGAATACCTTTTTTTATGGTGCAGTTTAAGAGTACTAATACAGGGAAGATTGGAAGATTGTAGTAGTTTGAAGTGCTCTGTGATGCAAAAAGCACAGCAATGCTTGTACTTTGTGGGTAACCACCCACTTTGAGAGCTGTAGATCAGAAAGCTCAAGTCCCAAGTGCCTGCAGTATCTGTGTTATTGCTGACTACTGCATACCCTGAGGAGTGATATTCCATGTACATTGTGCTGGATTAACTGAATGGGTAGAGGAGAATTAAATCCAGATTGTTCTTAACCCATATGGGTGTTTTCCTCAACTATGAAGTTCTGCTTTCTTAACCAGGGGCTTTGCTGTTTTATTCCTTACTTTTTTGTTGATATTGTTTGGTGATGTCACTGGGCTTTGAAAATGCTAACACAGCTGCTACAAAATATTGGTGAGGTGAGGAACTGTAGAAGATGAGCATAGCTGACAGAGGGTTACAAAATCATTGTAATGAGGATTGAACTTTATGCTTGTGACTGGCAGAATGTTCAAAAAAGCCAAAGAAAACTTCCTGTGAACCTTCTCACTAGTCATTAAGCCCTTGAGAAAGGAAAGCGTCGGTGTCCCGACCTTACAGATCAGTCAGCTTGGTTGGACCAGATTGCTGTAGAGTAGGAATTGAATCTAGATGCTGAAAGCCTGTCCCCTGATCCATAACTGCAATTTTTTTTACCACCTAGGTGATGACTTTCAAATTGGCACTCAGATAGTGTAGGCAGTAAGTCTCATGAATAGTTATTTTACGGTGTAGAATGTCTTTTGTTTCTGTGTGTATCACAAGTCACTGTTAAAACTGATTCCTCTGTCCTTCCTGTTTTTATTTGTCCCTAGCCTATCAAACTTGGAGATCATCTCAACAGCATACTCCTCGGCATGTGTGAAGATGTCATTTATGCCCGTGTGTCTGTGCGGACTGTTCTGGATGCTTGCAGTGCCCACATAAGGAACAGTAACTGTGCCCCTTCTTTTTCATACGTGAAACAGTTGGTCAGACTGGTTCTGGGAAGCCTGTCTGGGGTAAGTCTGTCAGCATGTGAGGAATAGTGGGGATGAGCAGGAAGAGAGCGAAGGTGGCAATTCAGAGTCACTCTGCAGTCATTCTTCCTGTTGTACTACGTTGCAGTTTTGATGAGGGTGCGTGTTGAGAGAATTCCTTCTCTCCCCTTGTAACAGTTTGTGCACTTGACAGTTCCTCCTGGAATATGCATTCACAGCCTCTGTTTCCGAGGAAGATAAGGTGGTGAACTGTTTGTCTTCATTGAAAGAAAAGTAGGCAAGAACGGGAAAACCAAAAAGATGATGACCTCTGGGGCAAGCCTTAGACTTGTTGCTACTTGAAATGCTTCAAAAATGATTGCTCTGAATTTTCTCTTTTAAAGTTATGCTTGACTTTTGGAGAGTTGCTTATTAACAGGAAGAAGCACTTTTTAGGTTGTATGCAAATTCTCTTGCACTTCTCCGCTCTTGGATATGATAATTGTGGAGGGCCTTATTGTCTAATGATGACAAATGCTTTAAACTGTTTTCAGAAGTGAAAGAAACTACATGAACTTATCTTGGAAAGGCAAGATAAGTTATCCTGACAGGCAGCCTCTCCCTTCACCTAAGCTATTACAGCGTAACTTCTGAATAGTTGAATAATTTCAGGTCCCTGAGTAGAAAGGAAGGCCGTACATTTTCAAAATTGTTAGATTGCTCTCTGGCCAATACTTGCTTTCCTTGTGTTCTGTTTACAATTATATAACAAATGCTGAGCGGTTTATTATTGCTGGAATGGTATCCCGTGGTGGTCCTGAATTTCAGCCGGTTTTATCTCACCGAAACTCCATCCTGTTATTCTCATAGGGATTACGCCAATGTAAAAATTGGTGCCTGGAGAGACAGCACTATAATTGCAGGAAGAATATTTGACTCCCTTTAAGGATAATGCTTCCTTTAAAAAAAAAAAAAAAAAAAATTGTTGTGATCTAATTGTTAGATAGTTCCTTCACAAGTCTGGTTCGGAAACGCTTGCATGAGGTGAGAGGTCTCTGCATTTGTCTAATGTTTGGCAGCAGATGGTTATGACAGGCCTCCAGAATTCGCGCTGAGCCTGAGCTCCACAAAGCATTGTCTAGTCTGTGAGGTTATGTCTGTCAGTCCAGTGCTTCGTGCTGTAATGGCTGAAGTCTTGTGTAGTTGCTAAGTGGAGCTAGTCTGTGATTCAGTGAATTAAAGACCTACAAGGCCTTAATCAGTGAAGCTGTTAAAATAAAGGTCTAAATCTTAAATTGCACCACAAGCTATAGAAACAGCCACTGTGGAGAGGGAGTCATTGGTCTCCCAAGTTCTCAACAGCCCTTTCTGCTTAGCAAATTTTCTGCTTTTTCTCATCTTATTCTTGTCAGCAGGCTTTCAAGAGGGAGTCTGAGGTTAGTGTGACAGACTGATCTAGACCAGCCTGCCAAAGACAGCAACAGTGGTCCCAAATAAACGTACTGAAATCCAGTGGAGAGCTGAATCCAGCAAGTGTGTTGCTATTTCCTGTACCCTGTTGATAACGAAGGAACTGCTGGTGGTTATCCAGTGCTGAAGTTTTACTAATCTTCTAGATTTCCTCTGCCAGTAACCTTTTTAACCTAATTCATAACATGTCACTTCATCGGCTTTACAAGCCGACAAGAACAAAATAGCCAAATGGAATCGAGCGTTGACAGAACAACAACCTAGCTGTGCTGCGGTGTTTTCATGTACCTTAGCTAGCCACCCCTGCTGGTTTTAATGTTTAGTGCTCTGTATGTGTGCGGTAATCTTTAAATTAATAAGAAAAGCATATAAAATTATTTTTTCAGAACCATAGTACAACTTGCTATTCCAAGATCACTGTGTCTCCAATCTTGGTTTGCCTTATCAAAGGCTAGAGAGATCTTAGCTCTATAACTGGTCATTTGGTGGTCTATGAAGTACAGCTGAGAGGTCCTGTTTCAATGTTCTCGCTTTCCATGTTAATATGCTTTGGAAAGGGCAATATGGCACAAGACTGATTCAATCCGTTTAGGGTTAATTGAGTCGTATTCTAACACCGATGCGTAGAAGGCTGCTTAGTTTCTCCTTCCCACTTCCCAGCTAATCCACTGTCCAAGTTATGCCGATTCCCTCCCTATCAAAAGATCTCACTAAAGATTCTTTGTTGTATCAAATAAGCTGCTCTTTGAATGATTGTACATGGGAAATATTTTTTTTTCTAGGGAAGTAGGGATTAAAAAAGAAAAGTTAGAAAGTTAATGGGAGTAGTTAAGCCTGACACATGAAAGGAATGCGCCTGAGGGGCTAAAGAAAAGAATTCTCACAAATGCATGAAACTACACGTGTAGTAAGTTGTGTGAGGTATCAGCCTAAAACTACCAGGTACAAGACAGTTGTTCCTGTTACACGGAAAACTCATCAGGCCAGTCACAAGTTCCAGTCATGTTGCAACCATGGAACATGGGTTTTGAGTGTTGCTGTCCCTTCAGTTTATTGTAGGGGTGGGATTTATTTAAGTTACATGCTTGTGAACTTAATTTACACTTAGTGGAAAAAATAGACCAAATGTGTAGTAAAATAATACACTGATTATTGAAATATGGATAATTCCAGGGAATATTCTCACTGATGAACCTGTTTTTTATGAAAAAAGTTTGAACATCCAGTCTGAACTTGAACTTAACTGTTTGGCACTGACTTATGTTGTTCATTTACATTACGACGCTTGTTTCATACTAATGTGAGCTCTTTCAATATTTGACTTTACGTTACTGTTTTGCAGGTGGATCAGCTTTCTTGCAATGGAGATAGAAAACTGCAGCCAGACAGGAGCCAAGCTATTCGGGAGAGGCTGAGGGGAAAAGGACTTCCCACAGGTAGAGTGCTTCATTGCAGTAAGGGTTATGGCAATAAATACAGTCCTGTGAACGATCAAGAGTAGATTTTGTGGCCAAAGAAATTGAGTAGTGGAGGGCTTGCTGTCATTCACAGAACTCTGATGGCTCAGTGTCTAGCTAAGTGTTGGTGATGGTGACATGAGCATAATTGTTTCAAGAAAATAGATGTCTTTTTCCAATTCAATCCTGATGGTAGGAACAGGTTTTAAAGGTTCTCAGCCAAAAGTTCTGTTTCTGGAGAAAAGGATTCTTCAGCTGAAGGTAGTTCAGCCGGGGAAACAGGAAGCAGGTTTTGTCGGTGACGTCTTTCCTGGGGACTCCACTTTCTCTTCATAGCTCTAGCTGCATACAGCCTCTTTCCCTGCGTCCCAGGCGGCCCTGGACTCTCTTCTCTGCACAAAAAGCTTTTTTTATGCCTACTCGTACTATATGTTCTGTCACAGTTCTAATGTGCTTTGGCAGTGTGAGATGGGCATGGAGGCCAGGTGGGGTTGTACTGTTACTTCAGAGAAGTAGAGAAAGAGGAAACTTGGGGCGGGGGGGGGGCAGGGAGGAGCCGGACTGTTGCTGTTGCCAGCGTGGAGGAAAAGGGATAAAGTGGTGTAGGTTGACAGCTGATGCTGGCCATGACGTCATTGGATGTCCTTGTTTAAGGTCAGTGGCAGCATCAGACTGGTCTCCTATTTTTCTGGAAGAATTGGGCTAGGTAGGAGCACTTCATAAGGCATCAGCTTGGACCACTCTTAAGTTGTTGCGAGGTGATGTGAGATGGGATAGGTGAGACCATTCTTGGCTTAAAATGCACATCTGTAAATGGAGTCTCTTGATGCCAGAACGCAGCATCACCCACAAATACTCAACACCATAAATGTTAGCAACAAAGGGTTTTCATCAACCTCTGTCTCTCTGCCTGTTTATCACCAGTAGACCTGTAACAAATGTATGTGGCTGATGTGCTTGAGTTGCTTCTCTGTTTTTCAGTTTTGTGTCAAGCAACAGTGCAGTGAATTGCAGGAACTGAAATAATCTGTGGAGTTGTCAGTAGCAATAGAAACTGCAAAAGTTAGACGCAAGTCTGGCAAGGCGTTGGTGGTCTTCCGTTGTTGATTCTTTTGAGATGAGGCCTGGATTAGGCTACTTTTTGATATAAAAACCTTATGTCAGCGGTTGCCAGCTGTTCAAGTACAGCACCATGTGTTTAGGAACTGTTTCTGGTACAAGATGTCTCTTAATTTTCTGGAACAAACGCACAGCTCTGCTTTCTCAGGGGCTCTGTTTTCTTATTGGCTTTTTTTCTTCTTTTCCTGAATATTTCTGCAGCAATAGGAATATCTGTAGGAATACCGGTTTTGGGACTGAATCAATCTAGTTGACTAGATTTGTAAATGACGTAATGCCGTTCTTTTCTGAACTTCTTAAGCTTTCTTAAAACATCCTTTTCCTTATTCCCATCAATTTTATAAGGGTTGTATCAGAACCTTATTGTTCTGATTGTTAAATTGTTAGTTTATTCTTTAACCCTATTCCAAATTTCCAGTGTTGTCATTTTCAGTTTCTGTACACACCTGCACATTTGAGCACGCTACCATTCATCTGCTACCTCAAGGTTTGTCATTTCCATATCATCTTTCCATCACTTATTCTTCTTTTTAGTCCATGATCATCATAAACTGTTTTGATAATGGTCAGAATATTTGTCAAGTTTTGGAGACATAGCAAGGTTGTCTTTAAACTGTTCTCACTGCAGTAGCAACACTGTTTATTCTTTTCTTTGTTGTTTCTAGTTTTGTTTTCACAATACAACCAAACAGTCTTTTGCTGGTTTGCTCTTCATTTTCTTAGGAAAATACTTAACATTTTTTTAAATGTTTGTGTGGTTTGAGGTTTTTTTTTTTGTCCATTTGTTTTCCTACACACAACTTTGTTTAAGCTTTTTAGCAGATTTTTTTTTTTTTCCCCAGAAGTAATGTTTGACTGCAAAGTCTTACATCTTAACAAAAAAGCTTTTGTTTTAGGTTCTACTAAATTTTAGAGATTGATGTAGTAGCTCCAGGCAGTATCTCCATGGCTTTCTGGCTCAGTTCTAGGGTGAATAACATCCTTGTAATGTCTGAAACTTTCTCTGAGGACTACGTCTTTAGTTTAAATGATATAAACTAGAGGATCAGAGGATCTAATTGCTGTTTTTCTACTGCACCATCTGACTTGAAAAAAATGCCATGGCTAAAACATTCTTTCCTCTTACACTTGGGTGTTTTGGGTTGTTTTTTTTTTTTAGTTGCTTAGTATGTATGACTTTTGCTTCTGAGATGGTTGAGAGGTGTTGCTTTTTATTTTAATTACTGAAAAGTTCAGTTAGGACACAGCGTCTGAACCTCTGAAGAGGTCTGGAGCTGAATGTTTGTCTCGCTGCTTTGTGCTCCCTTGCCCTTCTGGCTCTGCATAGGATTTCCAAGGTGCCAAGCAGAACAGGTTCTCTGCAGTGTGTATGCTCGTGAAATCACTGGGCTGGGAAAGAACAACCAGAGTTAAGGGCTCTCTGAGACAGAGTCGTCCACTTGGCTCAGCTGCTATCAACCAGTAAATGCAACACAGGGTTTTAAGCAACCACAGTCAAAATCACTTTTTGAAAAGTTTCTTCTTTTTAAGGAACATCATGTTTTCTGACCAGATCTAATTAAACATAATCTTTACTCAAATATTTAAGTGAGTGAACTTGATAACCCCCAGACTATAAAGTTGGCTGAATAGTCCTCATCCTCCAGCCCCTGCGTGTGGCACACCAGGGAGTGAACATTTGTGCATCACTGTTCCAGTGCAAACATTGTTTTGTCTGCGTCACTCCAAGCCTGGTCCCAAAGGTGTGAGTTATTAATGAAATGCTCTTGAATACTTAATTTATCCTATTTTTGTTGCGATGAACTGTCAACCATCAAAAACGTTTTTCAGTTATGGTGTGGGTTTTATGATATTTTGGTGTTATGCTTCCTTCTTCCCCCTATCCCTAGAAGTCAAAAAAGTTTGTCGTGTTTTCTGTTATTTGAGTCTATTTTCAGAAAAGATAAATTAAGTCAGTGATTCCTTTGTTTTTTATGTTCTGCCTGTCCTGCTTCCCTTCAACCTGTTTCAGTTTCTGTGTATCACATTCATTACCTGGGTAACTCTTGTTATTTTTCTCTTTTTCCTCTTAGCTTCCCCTGTTCTGCCTCTGTTAGCAGTCCCGTTTCCTGGTATGTCTTAGTAGCACCATCTTACTTCCCTGTATTGGGATGTTTTAGATACATTCCTTGATCTCCACTTCACTGAGACCTCAAACATGACAGGAATATAGAGTATCAGTAAAATACAAAACAGAACAAAACAACCCCCCCACACACATAACCAAACCGTCTCTACCTGTTTCCAGTTCCACTTGGTATGTATACTGAGTTATGTATACTGAAAGTTAGCGAGGACCCAGTGGAATGGGTGTCTGATATTAATGAGAGACAGCTCACATTTGATTCAGGGCAATTTAATGCTCGGTTATGTCTTTTTCTGTAATGGTATGCTGGTTTCCTGTTGCAAATTCTGTCAATAACAGCACAAATCAGCTGCCCCAGGGGCACAGCTTTTAGATGTCTGGAAAAGTGAGGTGTGGAATGTAGTACTAATTATACCGATGATAATCTCGTAGATTGAGGAGTTGCAAGTAGAAGGCCAGGTGAGGCTTTAAGAAAAATAGTAATGGTAAAAGAAAAAAAACAAACCTGAAAAACAACTCAGGAAAGCAGAGTCCTTTTTTCCTCTGTTGACACTGTACTATTCTCCTGCTGTGTGTAGTTGAAATATATGCCTCTTATTCCAGTTGCAAAACGGCGAATGTTTAGAAAGGTAGGAAGCGACCAGGCAGGATTGATTCCGAATAAACTGTTTTTCTAAAAACTTTAGAAGTTATGTCAGTCATATTTTATCTAAATGTTTGGGTTTAACTTCCTCTGAGAAGACATTTTGGGTCCAGTTTAGCAGTGGGCATTGCGGGTCATGGCCTGCATAAGGATGTGTGTAATTTTACCAGTCACTTTACTAGCGTATTTAAGGAAGAAGTCATTCCTGGATAGGACAAAAAACTTGTCTGATACTCACTCAGGCGAAGTTGTGTTGAGTTATTGTGCAAATCTTAAAGACAGTTTTCAATTAGTAGAATACCTGTCATACGGAGAGAAAAAAGCATCATAGAGCTAGGGCATCTATTAGGAATTTATCAGAATGTTAGTGCAGGTATCGAACTTAAGATAGCCAATAAATCATGCTAAGTTCATGAATACAGAGATGGTTCAGCAAGAAAGATGTGCTCCTGGTCGGAGAGTAGCCAACTACTACCTTAGATATTTGCAGTCTTTGGAAAATGCTAAGATTTTTGCTTTCAGTCTTTGAATGTCATTAACGTTAAGATCTGTTTTCCCTACCATGGTTGTCCAAAATTATAATTGTCAGGGCTTTCTTGTTGGCTTAGGACAAATGTTTTGAAATATTTTTCCACTTTATGTGTTTAAATTGGATATTTTGCTATCCTTTTGTACCAAGGTTGGATATTTTCAGCCATTCATTTCTGTATATATGTCTTGAAGATAATTATTAAATTAATAAATAGCTTCATGTTAATATTCTCCCCAATTAAATTTATTTTTTTGTCTTTTTCATTACTCACTTCCTGTGGCCATCTTAGTGAATGAGATTTATAGCAGGGGGGACTGCAGAAGTAATTTATTCTAAATTAATATTACAGACTGTTTGCTTTTAGTCAAGTCATACTGGGAAATCAGTATTTAGGAACTGACTTAGCCAGCAGAAATAGAAGTGGTAAGACCTGGTGTGAGTGATCTGAACCAATGAGTGTTAAATTTAAGTTTCATACTCAAAACACTTTAGACCTTAAGAGTCTTTATTTCAGTAATTATTTGTGGAAGTTGCTTGATAAAATTCTTCTGGTGTGACAAATGAGTGAGTAACTGTTAAACTGCCAAAGACAAACCAAGAATAAATTCACAGTGTTACTCTTCGCCGCAAACTATGGCACTCATCCCTCAAAAGGACGCAAAGTCTATTTAAAGCCCAGTTGAAATCTCCTTTAGTAGTACATGCCCGGCAGCCTGCTTCCCAGCCCCCTGGTAGTTGGATCCTCCACCTTGCGTGTTTATTTACAAAGTTCCAATTTATGTTGGTGATCTGTGAACACCAAGAACAGATCTTTGCTGAGATATTTCATCTTTTAAAGAGGTTTAGCTGACAGGTGTCTTGTCTTGGCTTTCCTGCCGCTAGGGTCTCTTATTTTAACTTGTGCAATGTGGCAGACTCTCACAAGTTAACCTTGTACGTTACAATACTGTAGTTGTATCCTGTAAAAGTCCAACCTTCGTCTCTGCCAAAAGAATATATGACACATGAATAAAGGCTTGAAATGAATTTAAAAGTTCATTAAGGCTCACTTTAATCGTGTAAAACATGAAGTAATTGGAAATACTGAAAAAAATTTTCGGTTTTGATAAAATCTCTGTTTAATTAGACTGTACACTCTGTCAGGTGCAGTAAAAGTGGTAGGTCTTGTAAACTGAATAAAAGATTCTAAGGCTAAGTGAAGTTGCTTTTAGTTACCAGAATATTCTCCAGAATATCAATTACTACTGTAGCTGCCCAGCAAAAACTCTCAGACAAAAGACCCAGGGATATCCTGCTCTTGATCCAGGGAAACTGATTGTGGATTACGTTTGAGTTTCTGATCTGGATGAAAATGCAGCTTTTAGTCTAGAAAGAAGAGGTTTATAGCAATGACCTCCACATGTGAACTGGAACAGCTTACTCATTTTCTTGCTAAACCCAAGCACACAGATTTAACTTCTCAAAAAATACAGCACAAACTTAATTACATTGACTTGAAAATCTCTCATCTGGAAATATCATCTTTTTTTCTTGTATTTCCCCTGTCTCCTCAGCACTAGGAAAAAGGAACTGAGTAGGTGGAGAATAACTTCCAGAGTTCAGCAAAACCAAATGGAAGCCAGATGAAGATTTCTTGGTTAAAAAAAAAAAAAAAAAATTATTCTTTCACACTCCAGAAACCATGCTGTTTTCTTTCAATAAGTGTTTCTGTTTGCATGTATCGGTACTGGTGGTTGGTGTTAGTAGAGATCTTTTAAATTTAAGTATAGTTGCTACTGCTTTACTGAGCCTCCAGCCTGGTAATGTTGGAAGTGCTTCACAGTGGTGCTGAGGACAAACTCAGAAATCTGAAGGCAAAATAAGAATGGACGCAAAGGTGAGTGAGGAAATCAAACCTGAGATAACAAATGCTGTCTCTGTGCAGAAGAGCAGCTGTATCAATGAGCTTTTCCTGGGCTACGCAGAAAATCCAGGAAGGGAATAGCTGGGTGGCGCTTTTGCCTACTTGGTTGAGAACCATCCCAAAAGAAATTGTCCCATAAACCATAAAGAGGAATGGTACAGTTGTCTGTTCTGCGGAGGTGCTGAGGAAATGAAGTACTTACAGACTACTTCTTGGCAAGGTTCACTACCACTGTTCTGAACAAGGTGCCTGGTTTCTGGAGCTTTTCTGTTCTTTGATAGAGGAGACATGTCAGTCCAAAGTAGAAGGCAGATTGTTCTACAGGATTTATAGCTTGGCCGTTACTTACAGTGATTTCAACAGTCCTACGTCTAGCTCATTTCTTCCTTCACAAAGAATGCATTGTTTTAGGAGTACTTCCATCTGAAACTTGAATTTTCTCAACAGTAAATAAAGTAAAAGAAAGGAGGAGGTGCCATTCCTAGCAGTCAACCCACAGGCCACATCTGGCTCTGTTGTCTTCTGTTTAGCTCTCAGCCTGCCCCAAAGGGATTGCAAACCCAACTCCTCCATCAGCTACCCACTCATATTTGGAAAACTAACCCATTGTCTTGGGATAAGGATTTCTCTGTTGTTCTGTTTTCTGCACAAAGATGGTGTGGGAGATGTTTTTTAAACTCCTGCATAATAATTTCCTCTTTTCAGACCTTCCCGTCTGGCGATGATGGTGTGTGCTTTCCTGCACACGCGGGCAGTCTCTCTCTGTCCTTCCCCAGCCCTTGCCACTTCCTCACCCCCACCTCCCCTGTGTGTGTGTATGTGTATATATATCCATAAGCTTTGCTAAAATGGGGCTGAAAAAGGTATTCTCTTTTGTGCAAACAAAAGAAGGGGGCAGTAAGAAAGACTTTAAAGAAACTTGAGTTGCATTTATTCAGCAAAAACAGTTGCAGTATGTGATGCCAGTGACCATGTTTGTACTTACATAATATTTGATTAATTGTCTCCGTGATTTGATCTGGTACACAACTAATTGCAGACCCACTGCATTTTAGTTAGGGACAGATAACAACTCTCTTGCTCAGAGGGAAAATCAACCAGATTACTGTCAGTGTGAGTAAAAGATGGTTTGTGAATGACACTGGTGTCAAAGAGGGTGTAGTTGTGTGTATGGCTGAAGGCGCCAAAGGAAGAAGGAAGCAGATCCATGGTCGTTCAGTAAATGTAACATCTGCCAGTTGAAGGTGTGTGGAAAACTAGATTTTCATTTTAGCACCACAAGGGAATTTTGTTGTGAACTCTTGGTGATTCATTGCTATTTTTATTGTATATATTCCCTCGCTGTATATTATACTTTGGAATCGTGCACTTACTGTAATTGCATTTGAATTATTTACAGTAATTATAAATAATTGCGCTAATATAACATCAAGTAGAGGATAAACACCCAAGGGTGAAATCAAGAACACAGATATTACTCAGATGAGCATGAAGAAGAGTTTAGTTCAGCAGAGAAGTAATTGGGGAAGGGGAAAGCGTGCCTTTTGAAGTTACTTACAGGCTGTAGTATCTTAATTGCTGATGACTTGTCCTGTCATCATCACTGACAAACAGGGAAGCACTTCGCTGTCCTGTTACACTCTTGGGAACTGAAGCATGGAGTAGCTCTGTGTGGTCTCAGGTGAGATACTTAACGTCTTTAGTGGAGCCAAGATACTTTGGATAGGCCTCTAGAGTTTCTATTACAAACGCAAGCCATTTTTTTTTGAAGGAAGTTCATAACATGAGTCTCTCCATCCATTATAATTTAAAGACCTAGAAGTCCCATTATACAGTCACGTTCTTTTTGATCACCATTTGGATATTTATTCTTCATATATAATGTTTTACTGGTAGTTCTTCATTTTCCCCCACATTTCATCATAAAAGCTGGGGGGAAAAGAAAGTTGATGGATGAACTACTATTGGCTTAATAAATTTGGCCTTGCGTATGCCATTCAACTGCAAATACAGGTATTAGAGCAGACTGGAATCGTATGCCCTTCTTTATTCTGGAGGTTAGCTGAAAGCCAGATCTACGAGCCTTATGCTGAAAGAGGCTTACTGCAGTCATTTAAGACCTTTGATATAAGTAGTGCTGAGGTGGTGTGTTGAGGAAGTCCAGGAGAAAAAAAAAAGTGAAAATACCTTAACAGTTGATTTTGCAAAAGTCTATTATAGTACTTTAAAAAAACTAAGGAGGGATGTAGGTAGATTTAAGTCATTAAAAAGAATTGGCCTGGACTGATTGCTGGTTGCCCAATCCAATTTTTTCACAGGTATCTGCAATTTACTTGCTTCTGTACTGAGAACTCTTGTCCTTTATCATTGAGCTCTGCTCTCTGCTGCCAAGAGCAGCATGCATTCTTGGCTGGTATAAACTATGGATCTGAAAGTTCTGTATTGCTGCTTTGTTTGGGTTTGCCTTCTCCGGATACACAGTGTGAGCAGGCTGTGCACCCCCTGCCCCTAGTCTCTTCTCTCCCTCTCTCTGAGGATGATTTTTAACTGCTCACGTTGACACTGTGAGTCAGTTTGGGTAGAGCTTGTTGAAATAACGTTAGAGGGGATGGGTTTTGCAAAGGTGGGAAGAAGTGCCAAGACTGGTGAAAAGCAGTGGGAATGGGGAGAGTAATAAAGGAAAGATGAAAGATGTCCAAGAGAGTTTTACAGTCTCAATACTGAATACTAAGGCCAGCTGTAGATTCCTTTTGGTACTATGTTTAAAAAGTCATGTTGGCTGCATAAGTCAATGTGGATGTGAGTTAGACCTGTAGATCTCCACTCAGCAGAGTAGAAAAGCAACGTGGAAATGGAATGCCTCCTGCGCTGCTTCCGGATGGAACAGCTCATCTCCTGTCTCATCGTGCAATTAGCTGAACGTGGCAAAGCTGTAGCGATGAGTACTTTTCCCTGTCACTGCTGAGGAGATGGCGTTCGTGGCATTCACTTTTCCTCTGAGTCACGATCAATGATGTACCAAGTAATTCTGAATTTATAGCCTCAGTAGTATATTGGAGTTGCGGCTCTCTGTTTCTCTTATTTTTTCCACTTTGCTTGCTATTGTTCTGTTCAGTGAGGTCTTGTGTGTGTAAATACTTTCGGTGTTGAAGAGGTGGGTTTGGGTTTTGTTTNAACAGTGTGTAAAGGAGGTTGTTTTGGTTTTTTTCTGACTAAAATTATCTTGGAACTCTCGTTATTGGGGAGGATTCTTGGAGCTCCTTTTGATTTGACTTTTTGGTGACCGTCTTAAATACTACAGTATTTTGGTTTTTATCTCTCACAAATGACTGAGTTAAAATCCCGTTTAGGAATGTCTGTCCTTGATGTGCATGTACGTGAATGTTAAGTATGCGTTTGCAGTATGGATATCATCCCACCGCTTTAGATAGAGAGTGGAAACTTCAGAGTGAATTGCTATTTTTAAAAGGCTTTTTTGTATCTGTGAATATTATATGTAATTCACCAGCCTTATGAGGGATGTGTAGTCTGAAAATAAGATAATAGCATAAGATTTACTTGATCACAAAGGTAATTATTTTTACTGGAGTTTAGGATTAAAGCCGTATTTGTAAAATATGAAGTGATGCGTGTTGTGGTTTGGCCTCAGACAGCAACAAAGAACCACGTGCAGCTCTCTCGAGCTTCCCCCCAACAGGGAGGAATCAGAAGAAATAGGCAACACCCATGGGTTGAGACAAAGGCAGTTTAACAGAACAGCAAAGGGAACAAGAAAACAACAATAACACGGATAGAGGAATGTACAAACGCGCTTACGGAAGCACCGTTCATTGACCAGACCCAGGACGCCCCAGCCCGCTCCGAGCAGCGACTTCTTGCCCCCTCTCCCAGCAGCTCAGACGGGGCATGGCTCAGGTGGCATGGGGTGCCTGTGTCCCTGCCGGAGCCTGGGGAGGATTAGCCCTATCCCTGCCAGAATCAGGACAATGTGTCGGATCCTTTCAGAAGTTCATTCTCATTGGCAAAGGTTTTTTGTTTTATTCTCTTGGCTGGAACACGTGGGAACTGTGTAACTTCTTATGAGACACTTTAGACAGTCTGAACCCTAACATCTTACAATCGTTTATTTATGTGTTGGCAAGAACCAAGGGGAGTCCTGATTGCGTTTGGCTTTAGTCTTGCTTTTTTTTAAACACCTGTTGTTAGTTTAATATTGCAGAAATAGAAACGGAAAACTAACAGCCCCTCTTCAAGTAGAATATCAGGACTGAAAAGTATAAAGCCATAAGCTTTTAAAGCATTTCTGAGTACAGTTATGAGCATCCTCAAAGCATTCTGTGAAAATTCGAAAGGATAATAGGCTCCAGATAAAGATCAGCAGGAGCCTGCTGTGCAAGCGAGGCAGTTGATTTCAGTCAGCTTTGGAAGAGCAGTGTGCAGCACTACAGAGCCGTCTTTGAGAGTATTAGACAGAGTGCAGTAATTTACTTTGAGCTCATGACAGCCTTCTTTTGCAGCCTTCAAGGGTGCTGCTGCTTAAAAGATGTACGTGGTAATATCACAGTAGAGAGGGAGCTAGCTCTGAGAAAAGCATCGCATGCCGTACTGACTCCACCTGGGTGAGCAGGCATTGCTTAGGCAACCCAGCATGGAATACTTCTAGTTGTGTTTTCTCGTCAGGGGTATCGTGATGAGGTTGGGATTGCCATATTAATGCAGTGTGTACGCTGCAGATAGGACAGGTTGGACTTCATAATAATTTTTGCAATGTACTTGGTCAGTTGAAGTTACAAGTAAATTACTGCCTGTGTGATACCTACCACAGACTCTGGATTTTCGCAACTATAATAATGCAGAAGTATTCAAAAATTTTAGTTTGCTAACAGAAAGTAAGTAGCAGTTGGGTAGTCTTCAATACTAATTATTTTCTGGGATTTTGCTCTTACAACGGTTAATTCTTTTCCTCTGATCTCAGGAAGGCTTAAGAACATGAAAGGTAAACTTGAGGGTCATCTGTTAAGAAATTTGATGGTATTTACTGATGTTTGTAATTAATTTTGTAAAATGAGGCTAATATTTTGAGAAAAATTTATGCCTGAGACAACACAATCATAAAAATTTCTCAGTGACCATCAATCATATCATATATTCTTCAGAGAGCACGTATTTCACTGATAATTATTCCGCCTGTGAGTTTCTTTTATTGTGGAAGCAATTTTACAGTAATGGAGAGGGAGAAGAGAGAGAGTTCATTAGTATTGGCTGATCCATTTATTAATGAAACATGAAGTGTACAGGCTCATAGAATCACAGTGCTTTTAGAAGCTTTCTTGATTTTGTTTTAGAGTATTCTTTATCTGGAGAAACTGTCGTCACCAAAAATAGTCATTGAAGGAAGATCCGGGATTTTTAAAATTCCTAACTACAAAGACATTCTCCTCTTACTACTGACACTACTGCAGGGCATCTGTACATCTGTAGAACAAACCTGGACTTGTCATTAAAAATTGTGGGTGGTGTCTTTGGGTGTGAGAGGTGAGAGTAATGGCTGATGGCATATTGATCATTAAACAATACTTCTGGTGATACTCCAGACTATTAAAAAAATAAAACTAATGAGAAAACAACTTTCAGCATGTGCGTGATAGTATTTTTTTAATGTTAATGCTGAATTATAGTAGACCTTTTTTTTTTTTCTTGAGCACTTCAGAAATAAAAAAAATAAAATGCCTGTTAGATATGAAGTAGTTGGAGTTCTGTCTTTGCTGACTGAGACAGCTTTTTAAGTAACCGTCTCAATGTTTTGTATGCCAAAATCAAGGCCAAAAGTGTGCTCGGTATACACTGTAACAGTAAGTAACTTGTGTTGGACTCTTGTGTTTAAGTACAAAATTACATATATGAACTGTCTCCTTATTCCAGGGAAAACATTAGTGGTGAATGCACCCGATGGACACAAAGCTCACTTCTCTCAGCAGACCATGCTAAACAAAGGACTTAGCAAGTCTATGGGATTTCTGTCCATCAGAGGAACACGAGGCGAGGAGGACTTACTCCAGGGCATTTCCGCAGATTACAACTCGGGACGGGAAGACGTTTTTTGTCCTCATAGATGTAAAACCAGTGAGTTTGAAAAAAAAGGTCACCTTCATACAGATCTCACTCCCAAGAGGAAAGTATGGGCATCCTCCACAGATTTGCTTTGCACAACTGACAAGGCAGCTGAGAGAGACCATGCTGGAGGCTCTCACGGGCACAACCATCAGTGTGAAGCATTTACAGCATGGACTACTACTGCTACCAGAAACAAGGAAGCAAGATACTCTGATGGGAGCATAGCACTGGATGTCTTCGGACCACAAAAAATAGACCAAACACGCCACGTGCCTGAGACATCAACTTCTGCAGCAATATCAAGTGCCTTTGACAGGATAAGAGAGAGACAGAAGAAATTGCAGCTTCTGAGGGAAGCTATGAACGTAGAAGGTTAGTGAAGCTTTTTGATTTTTCTGAGTATTCTGGTCATTAAACAAAGATTTCTCTTGTAGCAGTTCTTGAAACTACGGAGATCTTCGCGTCGTCATCTTTTTATTTTTTTAGGTAAAGTAAAAGCATTAGAATGTCTGTTGCCAATGAAGATAAATGTGCTTGTCCAGATTGCTTACCCAGTGAAAATAGTTCATCTCTGTAAGTCAGCCGGTATCATCAATTACAATTAGAAAAAGAAGAAAAAAAAAGTTGCTAATAGCCAATTGTCAAGTAATTTTCCTTGAAGGAAAATCCTCATCTCCAGCTATTGGAGATGGATTTATACCCCAGAGGAAAGGAAGAATGGATGATACAGTTAAGCCCTTAAATATGAAGTTATTTTTGGACTCGTGTTAAGATCTTTGCCTCAGTGGGAATACTTGACAACAAGTTCCATCAGTTAATTAAAAGAATGCTTGGGGCTGGGGGGAAAGGCTTTCTATTTGTTTTGTGTAAACTTATAAAACGGTCTTTATGCAGAACCCTGTAAGGGGAACTGCGTATTTTGTTTGCTTTGAAAATGTGACATGATTTTCAGGGGTTGTAAATTTGGGACATTTGGATAGAAACTGAAAGCAGAGTGGGATCCTGCATGTGACGGGCCAGAAGGCATAATTTAGTCATCTGAGGTGTATGTTAGAAGAGCTGTATGTACAGAGCTCAGTCATTTATTCAGGTCCATTCAAAATGCATACAGTTGAAAACTCACGGCTGCCTGTCTGTTGCGTGACAGAAATAACTGGGGGAGATCACTTCTTGCCTCATTTTCCTGCACTGAGGTGTAAACACCTCCCTATTACGGAGAGATGATAAAGCCTTTTGTCAAGGTTGAATTTGTAAAAATGCCTGTTCGTGCCCCTAGTGGCCATCTCACGAGATGTTTATATTGCGGTTAGCACGGGCAGCCAGTTCTTTCTCTGCTATGCATGAGAGCCTTGTGCTTCAGAAAGGACTGTTACTGAAATGGCACAGGCGCTTTAAAAAGCCACTGTGATTTCTGTAGAAGTTGTACAGGCAAGACAGCTGGAGGTTTTTTGTGCTATCAAATTAGCATCTTCTGATGAGGGTTACGTTATAATGTGAAGGAGCGAACATAAATGGAAGTAGTACTGCGGTGATGCCACTGTTCATCTCAGTGTTCACCATCTGTAATTATCTACCGAGATCTCTGATGAGATACAGGAAAGATTCATTGTTTTTCACTTGAAGAGCCTGAAATTGAAAGGGGCCATCTCAAGTATATGAGTCTACTCGGATTTTTGGAGATAGGCAGCTTACAAAGTTTAGGAGGAGGCCACTCCCTGCATTGGGAAAGCTCAATAGCCGTGTTGTTCAGGAGCGCAGGTTTGTGTTGCACAACAGCAAAACCAAAAGCTTGGCCAAACCCATTGATGAGCAAGAGTTTATCATTCTCATTCAAACAGATTGGGAGATAGCAGAAATCATAATGTGCCTGTGCCTTGCAAACTGAGGTAGTACGGATGTGTGAAACTACTCGATTCATAAAGGGAATGGCTGAAAGTGCAGTCAAAGTAAACCGGGAACTGGGGCTTAATAGTCACAGGAGCTGAGTGACAAATCCGTATAGGGAAGATGGAGGCAATAGCTAATGACTCACTGCCCATCCTTCTGAATTCACAGTTATTACTCGCTCGAAAAAAAATTAAGATACTTCTTCAACAGATAGCTGGGTTGCAATGTTCTTGTCTTCCGAGTTCTTTACTTTCAACAGAGAAAGGAGGTACGTTTCACTCTTGAATTGAAGTTAGGAGTCTATGCTCTGCTGTGTTATTTATTTTAGGCTCTTTTTTCTTTTTTTTTTTTTTTGGTCAGTTAACTAAAAAGTTTTGGGCCAGAATCTGGTTGTGAATGTGAATTTGTAATGAGAAACGGTTTAAAGGAGTGTTTTAGTGAGATGGATGGGGAATATTTTTTCACATGGGAGTTAGTTGCAGTTTTGTTTTACAGGGCTTGAGAAGCCTGACTGAAAGTATTCTATTCCATCTTAATAAGCAGATTCATAAAAGCCTTAATACTTAAAGCCTGGTAGTCTATTAAGACTGCTTTCCCTTTTCCTTTTTTCCATATGTTTTACTGTTCCTTATCTCACATCAGGTTTACAACAGATGAGTCCCTCTTCCATAAAAAGAGTCTATTACTATTTTCATCTATGAAAGACATGAAAAATACAGCGTGTAAATTTCTTGTGCATTACTATTGTATGTAATTTTCAAGCACTTAACGGGTAGACAGATATTTTCAAATGTCAGGCATTATCAAGTGTGTGTGGAATTGCTTTTCTGACATAAGTCCAGCCTAGCTGTGAGATATGAGCAACTGCATGGAAGGCTGTGGTAAAATGTCACCTATCTTGACAAAGGCAGGGGTGGCAGTTTCTTGTGGAGCACTTGCTGCAAGGGTATCTTATTGCCTACAGCTGGTAGTCATATAGTGGACAGGTGGGCAACGACTAGGAAGGGAGTGGAAACAAGTCCACAGAAAATGACAGCAACTACTACTCTTTCTGTGCGTGGAACGTAGCACGACCTCAAAGGAGAGGCATTGAAAGGAAAAACAGAGAAAGAGTGTAAGCTATTTTGAAAGCTTGTGTAGTCAGGGATAAGGGTCTGTTCAGGTTGGAGGGGAGGAATGGGCAAGGAGTCATGGGAACAGGGTTGGCAGTTGGGTTTAGTAGAGAGGACAAAATCTGCCTTCTCTTTGGTAGGTTTGGGGATATTTTCGATTTAGTTGAATCCGGGTCTTGGTTACAGTTAAGTCTGTGTAAATTGTAGTAAGACTCTGCTTTCAGTTGTATGTTGTTTTTCCGTTTTTGAATTGTGAAGTGGCATTGGACTTTCTGTCGGTTAAACTTGGCCAGATAGAACTTCCCTCCTCAAACTACAAAGGAACTTAGGTGACGTGTGGCATATTTCTTCTTTAACTTGTTTTGGGTTAAGCTGGCAAACTTTTTGTTGTTCATAAAACCTTGAGGAGCTCTGACTGTCTTGGAAAAAGAAAATGTACCCCTGCACAGGCTGTGGTATGCCAAGCTTTCACTCAGAACAGATTTTTATGATGCTAATTATAAACTCATGAAAAGTAGAGTTTATAGTGGAAAGAATGACAGAGCTTTAATTATAGCTGTGTTGTAATAGAGTAGTTTGTAGTGAGCTACAGACCGTCTAAACTGCACTGTAATCTTACAGTCAGAACATCTCAGATTTAGCCGCACAAGCCTTCCAAAGACAGTGTCATTGCGAGTGCCTTGCTCAAGACCTGGCTGGTTTGTATGTTATTCTGCTGTACAGTTTCAGGGTTGAGCTTGTTTAGCTCTTGTGTACTAAAGATGATGAGGTGCTTAGCCAGATGGGGGGAAGGGGAAGGGAAAGAGACTGCTGTTTGACTTCAGGTGTAGCCAATTCACAACACTAATAAGAGACTCCAAAAATATGTATTAATCTGCATCTCTGCTGTTATTGTTCATTCTTGGTTTTGTTACGTAGGTTTTGTGAGCTTAGGTAGAATTGTTTAGAGTTGTCAAGTCATCAGGTGTTAAACCCAAGCAGTTTATCTGTACAAGGAAAGCAGATTTTGGTTTTGTTGTTCTTTTGAAACTTGGAAATTGTTGCTTGGCACCAACTGATAGAGTCCCATTTCAGAGAGAAAGTAATACTTTGCAAGCCTGCATTGCCGCTTAAGAGCGTGAAAGCGTCGTCTGTTCTCCCTTGCCCACAGCTTGCTTTGCCTTCTCACCCACGACAGTGATTGTATCTTCTGAGAGTTATGAAGCGTAAGCACACTTCAGTTTTTGTATCTCAGGCCTGCCTTCAAATGGCACAGTAGTAAGGCACAAGACTGAGAGACGGTAACCTTGTATGAATCTTGCCCTCTTATTTGCTTAGGCAGCGTCCACCCGCCTTGTTATGAGCGGATGTGCATACTTCTTTTTTTAGATGCAGTTTGGCTTCCGAGGGTGCCCCTGTAAATGAGACGCGTGACGGAGCAAGGTGTGTAAAGATTGCTTATGTCCTGCTGGCAACTGGAGCACAAAACCAGTTAGGAGAGTAGTAATGTCGATGTCTGTGGGTTGAACAGCAGACAGAGAGGGAAAAGAGGGAAGGATACCAAAAAAGCTGATGTTGCTGAAGCTTTTGGAATGCTGACTGCAGGGGTGGTTTGGGAATATTCTCAAGCCTTTGTTAAACGTTTTTGCAGTTGGGAACCATGTGAATCCCAGAGCCTCAAGTTGTGCTTGTTCCTCTCTCTTCTTACCTTTGATTTTTCCAACTAAAAACCCAAATGATGGAGTCCTCTTTTCTTTTTGTCTTTTTTTATTTTTTTTTTTGTCCACTTATTGCTGCTTCGTACAGTCAGCATGAAGAAGCAGTAATACTCTGTGTTTCTAGAGTTGGGTCTCTGCCTCCTAAGTCTTCTGGGTCTTTATCTCCCCCAAACAATGTTTTCATTATCTACCCTGGAGACTCATCTGAATCTCATTTAGAAAATGAGAATATTATGACTATATGTGTTTAGGTGGGGAGTTATGGTTAGGGATACTCTAAATGTCTGGATTTTAAAAGCTGTCCTAGTTTGAAGCTGCACTTTTGGATAAGGGAAAATTTTTACAGGTGATCAGGCAGCAAATGAATTTATGCCAGCAAATGAAGCCTCGGAGATAGGAATTTTTGGGCTTCTGTAGAAGCGGGTTAAATGGGAGATGGGGTTTAGGGCAAAAGAAGAATTTACAAACCTACCTCTATAAATTCAGTGAAACGTGCATACTTTTTCTGGTGCGTTGTATGTACTCAGTTCAGGTGTAGGCTAAGCGGAGGAAATGTGACTCATCCACAATGGTGTATCTGTTTGCGTGTGAAAGCAAATTAAGGCTCAGTTTACACATGTCTTGAGGTCGTTGTGCTGCAGTATGATTGAAATTGAGTGGCAGCAAAATGAATCCTCATGTGGTTGGTATGTCCGGTAAGGGTAAGGTTCAGTTAGAACAGTGTTCCGAAATCATATTAATGAAGCTGAAGGGCAGGATAGTGGCCTGATACTATTTTAGATAGAAAACTTTCAGTTGTTATTTTTACTGAGGCTACCGAAGTCAGCTTTTCAAGGAAAAAGACATTTTTGTGGGATTTCTGTAAAGTACAAGTGCTCTGGCATCGACCACTAGTATTTTGTTCTGAATTACATAGTTTAATATAAGGTAGTAAAACAGCTCTTAGAATTCCGTAATTGCCCAGCGAAGTGGCATCTGCTTTATTTTCTTTATTTAGCTTTCATCAGCTCACAGTCTTGGGATTATCAATTTTTAGTCAACACGCTACATTCTCAGTTCGGTAAAACATTTAAATTAAACCAAACAATTTTATTGTCCACACTTCCAATCTGTGTCTGTGTCAATGTACCTACCTTATCTTAGATGGTGTGATCCACATCCAGGAAAAAAAAGGCTAAGTACAAGAGACTCAATTCTTACCAGACCCCGGAGTTGTTATTTTTAATCTTACTGTTTTCCTTCCCAGCCTAGCCCTAGAGATACCCATTTTCGGCAATTCTACATGGTTCCGTTTCTTCCTGTCACTCAGATCCCGCTAGATCCGACACATCAGATGTCCTTTAGGCTCTCGAGGGAGTCGCCTGGACGGCTGGTGACTTCCGATGAGTGCACAATACGGGGTTTTTTTTCATTTAGAATACGAGTAGTGGAAACGTTGCAAGGTAAAATGAGCCTGCTCCCCTAGAAGGCTGAATGCATTTGTTTCCCTGGTGCAGTTGCTGGATATGAATCCTTACTAGGCATTTATTCTGGATCTCAACGTTCTTCCTGTTAAACCTGTGCTGCCTTGCATAAGATAATGCAAGTTTTCTTAGATTAAAAGAGGAAAAAAGAACAGTAAACATGACTGTAACGTATTGGTTTAAGTTCTTGTCAAAGAAGCAAGTCCCAGCCTCTCCTAAAGGACAGTTAATGTGTTTTAAATGGTCTTATAGTAACACTCTTACATAATTGAGAAATGCACCAATAAACCCCAAAGAGCAAAGGAGAGCTCCTTTCTTGTCATGAAACTGCCTGTTTAACTCTGCCGTCTTCTCTGTCCTTTTCCTGTTCTGTACAGCAAGCAATAATTCTGTAATAACGTGTATTTGAAAGCCTGTGTATCTAATGTGAGTCATGTGCTCAGGATAATGAAATTCCAAGCTAAATGTGGTTCTCTGGTTTCTGTTGAAATTGGCTGAGGTGAGGCTTTCTGTAAATTCCTTGTCTGGGCTTGCACATCTCGCCTTGCGTAAATAGTGTGTTTGGGTTTTTTTTATGCTGCGTTACGTCTGTAAGGTTGTGCTCTGCTGGCTTTGATAGGAAGCTTGAAAAAGCACCACTGTAGCACTAAGCAGCACAAAACACTGAATCTTCAAATTGTGGTGCCTCACTTATCCCCGCATCGTAGCGCTACCGTGTGTTAACTTCTATTATTAGTGCAGGTTTTGTATATTCATTTTAATTAAGGACTCAAAACATGCTTAAACTCAGTTGTTTTTCTACCAAGGTGTGAAATGACTTGAAGTGTTCTGGGTAGAGGCTCTAATCTAAACACTGGGTTGTTAACAATGGTGATTGGTAGAATGATTTTTGCTACATTGTGCTTGATGTTCCTAGAAGTTAAATCCAATTCTGAAGTCTCTTTTCAGTCGCCAAAAATTTAAAAAAAAAAAAAAAAAAAAAAAAACCCCANAAAAAAATCCCCAAACCAAACAACCACACAAAAAAACCCCAAAACAACAAATGCAGGCCATTCAATAATCCCAGGCAAAATTGTAAATATGGGTGATAAGTTGTTTGATTGTCGCCTTTAACTTTTGTTGATGTCATCTTTCAGTTCCTTCCCATCCAGACAGGCTAGAAGTGTGTCCTCATTTTCGAAACTGCTGTGTGAAAAGCTTAGCTGCAACTTGATCCCAGAATTGAGACTTCATGACCTTTGGAAGACAGTTCTTAAGTAGAAGTTTGGCTTGGATATGGTCCAAGTGCTTTCTCTGAAGTTAAATCCTAATATGATATGTAGGAATTGAGGAGAATTTGCTGGAAGAGAGGAGACAGCATAAATTATGTAGGTAATTTTGCAAGCATTATAGATACAGTAGTCACAATATTTACCATTTATTTGAACGTCTGCAGTGCATATCCTGTCCATGCCCCAGAAAAGATTAATTTTGGTTAAGAGGAGGTGCTGTGTTGGGGTAATGCATAGCGGGTGTACCCAGGCACGTCTATATACCAGCAGAGAACTGGAGGCTGGCTGCCAAAGAGAAGATGCCCCAGCAGCAAACGGTTCCACATCTCTATGTGTATTTTCCCTAAACTGAGCAAAGCAAAGAAAAATCTAGAGGATTTACCCCAAATTTCAGGCTGTAGCTGCTTAAGTGCCTTTAAACTTTTTGTCCCTATGCTGAAAAGGCTGATGGTCCTTGATGCAGCCCCACGTGGAAAGGTTGTAAAACGCCTCCAGAAGATGAGACGAATACCTTTGTGTATTGGGATAAGTTGTATGGTCTTGCTTAGATGTGACAAGAAAAGGAGGGTGGTCCCATCCCTGTCTCTACATTGCAAATGCTGGGAGAATAGGTTTGAACCTAGCTGGGCCTCATGTGGAGACCTGTGAAATCATTGAGATAAGCAGTGATTGGGAATCTTGCTTTATGTTTCTTGGCTCATGAACTTACCCCTTGGCCTACAGCAAGGTGCCAACTCCTGCTAACAGGATGAGTGAAGAGAAGTCAAACACCTTGCAGAGTCAGCTATCGTGCCACCACATACAAACACTTGGTTTGTATTTTGACTACATATTTCTGTTTTACCGCTCTATGTTTATTTTTTGCAATATTTTATGTCTTGAAAAAGCAAGATGGAGGCACAATTTGTGTGTGATTCAGGAAGCCCAGGCTGCTGACTAGATGGAAAAAAATAAATCTGTTTAAAATCTCATGTTGTGTTTTATTGTTCTCTTTCTATCATCTTGCTTCAAAGTCAGTTTAGCAGACTTGAAGAACCTACAGCTAATAAAACTACTGGGAAAGAAGAGATCTGTTTTCAGTTAAACATTTCTGTACTGTAGCTCCAGTATCTTGTTTGGATTGATGCCTCACTTAAAGGGCTGGGAGCATTTTAAAAATACATCCCTACCCACTGAATTTGGTTTTTATTTCCCTTGTTAGGCAAGTAATTGCTAGAGTGGCAGTAGATTTCTTTGTTGTAAAAGCCAGAAAGCTGAAAGTAGCCATTGTGAAAGACTGAAGCAACCCCACCCTCACACCCCCCCAGTGAATTCTCTTCATCATGCTGTGTAGGTTGGTTTGCAAATGCGCAATAGTATTGCTCGTTTCTGAGAGTAATGTGAAATGTCCTTAGGATTAATTGGCTTTTATGCTGATAAGCTCTGCAACTGAGATAGGGTGTTGGGAGCAGTTGGTTTCATGGGTTGATTGGTGAGTTTTCCCAGTTTTCTTAGAGAGTCTTGTATTTGGTGGGACAGTGGGGAACTGGACAACTCAAGAGACCTGGTGGACATGGGGGAAATGCTGGCTTTTAAGGAGGAAGGTTTTGGAAACCGATACTCCAAAATTAACACGAGCTAGTCTTTAGTCTTGGTCAACTGTGTTATCATATCTTTTCGTGCCTTTTTGCTATTTGGAGTTTTCCCTGCTTCTGTAGGAAGTCTGAATTAGTAGTGCCATTGACTGCATGCCTAACTTGTCCTCTGACCTAACACTGGTTATGCTGCAGGTTTTTTGTTCATACAGGATTTTTCACCGGGCATTTTGTTTTCTGGATGTGGGAAGTTGGAACCTCTGATTATGTTTTTGCAGTGTCCAGAGTCATCTGCTCATGTATTCCCCATTTTGTAGCCTTACACTTTATATTCCTTGCTGTAGTGATTTGCGGTTGTCTTCACAGCAGCTCTGTGTGTTTCCCTCAAAAACATGAACAGAGACAGGCTTCTGCAAATAAAGACACCTGACGTTTTCTCTCACATAAACAGTGAAGCATTGGTAATCCCAAATAAGGGCATTTTCATTTTTTTGTTTTGTTTTCTGCTTTTATGCACACTATGGGGTTGTTCATTAGCTTCTGCATAGGAGAGTTTTGGGAGATTGTTTTAAGTGTCCAGTACGTACCGCTACTGTGGAGTCCTTTACTCCAGTATGTTGTTTAAAGAATCCACTGAACCATATTTTGTGGATGTCAAAGATGAGCTGAAAGAATTATAACTTTTCAGTTCCTGCTTTGTCTCTGTGGGTAATTTTTCCTTTTTCATTGTGAAGGAGCCAGGGACTGAGTCCTGCTGGTTGCAGCCTACACACACGAGGTGGGCTCCAAATGTTTTCATGAGTTTTGTTTGCAGGAGAGATTGGTTTCTGTCTTGGGTTTTGTTGTTTTTGTTAAATAATAGTTTTAACTTGAAATAGATGATGAGAGAGAAGTTCAGAGGAGGTGGCTCTGTTAGGGTAGCCAAGAGAGGCCAGGCAGACCGCAGAACCCTCAGGCTGCAGGGACACAATGGGACTGCACGGCATCCCCTGAGTGTTTGCTTTCAGACTCCACAGCCACAAATGGGCATATAAAAAAAGTTTTGAAAAGATTTCAGAAAATTTCAAATGTTAATTTGTGTTTGATTTTTGTATTAGAACTGTTGCTGTCTTGCTCTTCTGATACCCTGATTTAAACTTTCAGAGCCTTTAAGAAGGTACAAATCTTACCACAGTGACGTTTATAGTACTTCGAGTGAAAGTCCATCAGTTATTTCTTCAGAACCAGATTTCAGGCAAGGTAAGAGCTGTCTTTAAAAAAAAAAAAAAAAATTACCACTCATATGAAGTTGTAAGGTGATCTCATGTAATTACAACATTGTGTACAGTTCAACGTAATTGTCAGTCTGTTCAGAAATGAGTTTGACATTTAGCACTCCAGAAGGGAACTTGGTGGGAGAAGCTGGAAATGGTTAACTTTTTACTGGAGTGCTTGTTTTAAATAACTTGTTGTCTTCAGAGGCACAAAAATGATTGAGTTGTTAGTGTACAGTAGTAGTAAATTGCAAAAGCTTTATATGGGACATACACAGTTTAATTCTTTTTATATCACTGTGTTTTACTGTGAGGGTTAAATGGTTGATGTCTTGTAGGCCAACAACTCCAGTGTAATGTAAAAGTAGTACATAGTACAGGCTGTTTGTATGATAAATGTAGGGAAGTTCCATGAAATAAACGGCTTGGAAAAAGCAGGAGATGATACAAAGGGTTGTTCACTGATATATGGCAGGAAGGATTTTCTTTACACAGTGGAAGCACAGCGTGGAAGTAAATGCTTGGAGCATTTTTTGAAAGAAGTGCTAGAATGGTGAAAAGAAGTCAGGAGCACAGCTGATGAAACAATCAGCTTCACAGAATCATTGTAAGTGATGGAGCCAAACCATTCAATGAAAATGAGGAAAGAAAGCGATAGTTAGGAAGCTAGAGTATAGCTGCACCATATGTATTCCCTACGCACAGAACTCCAACCCAGCCTCCTTGTCCTTGCTGCTCTTGCAGCCTTCCTTGCATTTGTCCTCTTACTGAGCCAGAAGCTAAGGAGCAGTACCAAGTCGCAAGGCTCCTATAACGCATTTCCCTTAATTTTTTGCCTTTTAGAACAGGCTGTTTATGTGTTCCAGTCTGAAGTCAATGACTCCTAAGTTTGTACACACGAGAGAGCAGGTTTCTGGCTACTAATAGTAGTATTCTGGACTCGGTGAAAGGACTGTCAAAAAGAGCTATTTCTAAATCAACGTGGCTATAATTGTTCTGTAAGAGCTCTCCTGCTGGCTCTGTTTGTGAAGGGTACAGTAAGAGATGGAAGTGAAGTAGTTCGCAAAATCAAGCTCTACGTGTAGCGTCTCAGGTGCTACTACAAGAAAATGTAGCAGCAAAGGAGATAACTATTACAAACAGAATAGCAGGTTGGTATATTGCCAAAAGAAAAAAAAAAAAAAGATAAATTATAAGGAGGAGTCAGATTCCAGGGACAAAAATGAAACACGGGAGCTCAGCAATGTATATACTGGGTTTCTTAACTCTCTTCTTGTGAACTGGATGCATAATTACTTTGCCTAGCTGCTCTATTTCTGTTCTGGAGTGGTTTTGTATGGTGTCTCTGCCATGTATGTGTCTCAAGTCAGGACTGACAAAGAAATGTGTCACCTTGAGAGGTGTCTATGCAATTGTGTATGAGGGGTTTTTTTATTGTGGTTTCTTTTAAGCCTTCCTTAGTATCCTTCTTCAAAGGACTTGTGTAGTGCAGCTGTTTTGGTTGGGGAAAACTATAAGATTGCTCTGAAAACTGAAATCAACTTCATAATGCTAGTTTGTCTAATGCTGTAATGCCATTGTGCAGAACACATGAATCTGGTTCTTTCTAAGTAATCTCATATGACTGATAAATCCTGGATTTTTAGGTGGGATTATTCTGTGTGCTTTGTTGCCCTGTCAGGTATTAATTTGTCTCTTGGTTTGCTAGTGAGAAGAAATGAAGGCTTCAAGAGAGATGATGGCAGTGGTGCTTTGCCAGGTGCTGATGATATCTCTACATCAAGTCAAGCTAATTCTCAGAGGTCAAGGTAAACCATGTGAAAACAATATGTCTTGGAGTGCTTTGTCTTTATCAAAGAAAGTATTCTAAATCTGCAAGCGAATCTTTCATTCACGTTGCATGTTCTGTTTAAGGTTAAAAAATGGCATGTTGTACTTGAAAGAAAATAACATTTCAGAATTACATATTGCAGTCTGAAGTAAGAGTCTCGTATTACACTGTGGTGTAGAGGTAAGTATACCGGTTAGGAGTCCAAATTCTGTTCCCGTATTTAATGGAGACTGCGTTGTACTCTATCAAGTTGCTGTATCTGTCAGAAGGTCAGGGGCTATGTTCTGCTTGGAAATATTTAATATTTTTTATTTTTATTGTACTTTTCTAAAATAAAGTTTTGGCAAGTGTTCATGTTAATATGGATTAACTTGCACTTTTTCATTGAATAAGGAAATGGTAGCATGCTTATTTCTTTGAAATAAGCCAAAAGTCATATATCTTGCTGGTTATTCTCTCAAACTCTTAGTTTATGTTGTCGTGGTTGGATTATTTTTTTTTAATAGCTCAGCATTGATTAGGCAGGCCAGTTCAGTAACAACTTATGCTTTTTGAAATTTATTCTGCTGTCTTGTGTATTTGAATACTACATCTTTTGGGGGATTATTTTTTCAAGTGCTGCTCATCAATATTGCTTTAAAAAGTAGGCTCAGCTTTGTACATCACCTGAATAAAGGACCTTTGTACAGCAGAAGTGTATCTTGCCATACCTGTTAGGTTTTGAGAGTGCTTCCATTCTAAATGTTTGAGACTTTTTATTGACCTTGACCTTTCGGATGGAAAATGATGTTCTTCTAGTGTCTGCCAAACACTGAATCACCTTGGAATATTTTATCAAAATGATTCAAATAATTTTTGTAGTAAGGGAAAAAGAAAAAAAAAAACCACGCACAAAACACGTGGTTTTCCCCTCTTACCTCATCACATTACAACAACAAAGGCTTCTCTTGGCAGCATTTTGCTTTGTTTGGGGTAGATCAGAAGAAAGATTGCTGCTGTGCTCAATATTTTAGGAAATTTGTATGGTTTTGGCGTAAGTTGGATGGGAATCCTGCTCTAGGCTATTAAAGAATCTTAGAGCTGTCTGAGGATTGGAACTGTTTCAGGTGATGTGGCAAGGCTCTCAAATGTGTCCTCAGTGTTCATTTAACATATAGGGGGATGTGCAGTGAGTAGGGCTTAGAGCCACGCTTTGAACGTGGAGGTGAAAATAAATGTACATCTGCTTCTTGCACTGGATTGTGTGCGTTAAATGGATCTGAGTAAGGCAGGGGCTCAGATGAGCTGCGCTGGAGTGCAGATGAACAAAAGAGTGGCTTGGATGTCTTGCAGCTTTCACTGATCTGCTGAGCAGCGGCATTGGTTCTCTTACTACTTGCCCTTTGCCTGTCAAAGTCATTTAGAAATACATATATTGGCATTTCTTGCAGGGGAGAAGTATTTAGGCATTGCTTAGCTGGGTCAGCACTGCTTGGTTGGCAGGAATATGGTATCTATGTTCATGTAACGACATACGTGTTAAACTGCAGTGTCCAAGCAATCTTAGAAATCCAGTTTGTCTTGACATAAGAAGATTTTTATTAGTATGTGAGCTTTTAGGGTACATTTTCAAGGACTCAGGTTACAGGTTTAAGTTCTGTGTAACCCCGTTAAAGAGCTGTAAATTTCTGCTTTGCATTTTATGCTGCGTTAGCACCACGCTAAAATGGCAAAGTAGACTCTTACTGCTGTGTGTAGAGAATGAGCGTATAGCTTTCTTAACTTACTTGCTGTTGGTTTTTTTTCTTTTGGTGAATGCTGCCAGGTCAACCTTCGTTCTTCTTCGACTTGAACCCAGGGAAGTTTCCAATTCAGCACTGTAGCTACGCTTCAAAATAAAAGAGCATTAATTTGCAGATGCTGATAGAGAACTTTTGTTTCTATTTACAAAATTATTCATAAACAGGAAGTAGTATGTGTATGTAAACAAGTCACGTTGATGTAAATGAATCAGGCCTATTATGCAAGTGAAAATGCAATGGTAAAACAGTACATACTTTGTCATAGTTCACTTTACATTATTCTACTTTATATTGTTCTGTTAAGACCGGTACCTTTAATGGACGTAATTTATGTATGTGTCAAATCTAGAAGGAAAATGCTGTTTTGGAAGCGCAGCATAGACTTATCTGTTGTGCTTAGCAATTGAATGAATTCTACATGGATGTAGCTATACAGTCTTGCTTCAAGGCTTACTATTTTTTGGAATCTCCTGTTTCTGCTTGGCATCCTCTCTGTGCCTTTGATAAAAGATACTACTCTGCACTTGGATAAAAATATCATGGTAGGGTACCACAGGTAGTTCTTTACTGATTTTCATAATTGTTCCTCCATTTTCATAACGTGAAAAAGCTGCCTTTTCTTCATTTTCTTTTTTTTCTTCAAAATCTAAGTACCAGACTAGTAAGTATATCCAAGACAGAAAAATGAGGCTGAACTCCTCAAAGCTAGTTTTACTAGCTATTTTGGTAGACTTACTGAGAAACAGGAAAGCAGCCACAAGCAGAATGTCATCCTAGAATAATACTTAGATAATATCTCTCTTAATTATGTGAGCTGAGTAGAAAGCAATGCGTGCTCTCTCTCTGTGTCTTTCTCCAACAGCTGTTGAAACTTTCCAGTGCTAAGTGTAAAAAGGAATACCATCAAAGATGGTAGGTAGTTAAGCAGGGAGATTTCTAAGAAAGTAACTTTAATATTTTTATCCAGAACACTCCATGTTACTGCTTTAAAATGTGCTGTGTTGCAGAAGACCATGACTTTTATAACTTCAGAAACATAAGCTCTCAAAGTAAAACTTTTTGATAAGTAGTTCCAAGGAGCAGATTCGCAGACTGGTTGTTTGATTTCAGGGTTTGGGGATGTATATGCAACTTAATCCATTACTCGAATTCCATCAGCACTTGGGAGTATGTTTCAGTGTTTTTCTCTATGTTCTGAGATACCATCTGTACTTCAATACACATAAAGTTTACTGCTCCTGTGGCATGTCCTTAAAGGCAGAGTCCGCTTAATTATCTGCGGAATTATCCTTGTAAAACTGAGCTGTGAATCAAATAGGGGGATTTGGATTTGAGTGAGTCTGCCACCAATATTTAAAAAAAAAAACCAAAACCAAAAAAAGAAAAAAACAAACAAAAGCCAAACAATGAAACTGTTCAGAGGTATCAACCAGTGTGACTTGTGCTGTTTGGGTGGGCTGGACTGCTTTTAAACTAGCAAAAGCCATAGATTTTTCAATAGTAAACTCGGAGTACGCTCAAACCCTTAATGTGGTCTGTGACTGTTGTTATCCTTTAAACTTCTTGGAATGCTTTCCTTGTGGCAATGGATGCTTGCGTCGGTGTTTCCTCTTTGCTTCTTGTATTCCTTATTTTTCTCCCCCTTGTTGTTTTTGTCCTTTACTGTTTCTTCATTTTTCTCTCTAGGGGCAGCAGCTGACATGGATCTCTTCCTTCTCTTGCCTTTTCCTTCCACTAGATTTCATTTCCATATCCTTACTACTTTACCAAAAGGCATCCGCCTTTCTCAGTCTGTTCCCGATTTTTCCACTGCACTAATCATTAGAGAATGCCTACATGCTTCCCTTCTTCCAACTTCCTTCTCTGATCTAATACCTGCTAATTTCTTGGTAAGTACACTAGGTGAGGAGTTAATTTGCTTCCCTCTTCTATAAGAGTCAGCCTACCGGGTGACTGCTCGCCTACCGTCTTCAGGTTAATAAGTAATTGTGAGATTCTGGTTCGCAGTGCGACATTGATGGAAATACAGAGTAGGAGCCAAGTATTTGTCTGATGAAGTACCATAGGAAACATACTTTTATTATGTTATCTGTTAGGAATGTAATTTGGATATTTTGTTGTTGTTGGAGTAATAAGACTTGCATATTCTGAACTTCACGAAGATCTCTACCCGTATCTGTCAACAGTATCTCCTCTTCTACGGAATGACAGATGCGTTCCTTGTCTTGCAACTTAAGGAGAGAATCATTCTGATACCCTCCATAGAAAACGGACAGTCTGACCAAGCCAGAGTTAG
The DNA here is from genome assembly GCA_013400035.1 of Rynchops niger. NCBI lineage: Eukaryota > Metazoa > Chordata > Aves > Charadriiformes > Laridae > Rynchops > Rynchops niger. Next base: position 77,260 of record VXBH01009958.1, read on the forward strand.
TTTTACCCAGGATGCTGAAGTGTGATGATTTCTGGATGGTGCTTATATACGAAGTTAGGAAAATTTTTAAACCATTGGGTTTTTTGGAGCTTCCTCCCCAGACACCCTACACCTACCCTAATTTTGAAAGAAATTAATATGTGTCAACGAAGATGATAAACCAACATAATGATAATACTTGACACAATAACTTATGATCGCTTCTATTGCACAGACCTGTGTGTTATGAAGAAGGCAACATTTTTTTCTGCAGTAGGGGTTTTCACATTAGCAAGTGTTTTCAGATACAGCCAGTTGCAACATGTCTGTCTTTTTCATATAATCTTTAATAACTCGGATATTTATGTTCAGAAAGTGTTTGGTTTTGATTTATTTCAGAGCCCATCCCCTTAGACCTTGATCTGAAGGGCACTCGTGGGTGTATTTAACATATTTCGTTGTGAATATTCCCACATATGTCAATCTTAATAAGCTTCCTCTTGGTGAAGAGCTAAGCATGTGCACAAGTCTTTGCAGGTCTGAGGCCTTTTCTCATTACTTTGTCCTTTTAGGTGCACGTTAAGTCTGTTGCAGAAAGTAACAAAGGAGGGAAAAGAGAAGCAATGCTATGAAAGCCCTGCACGATGGAAAGGATAATGGACTTATGTTAATACATTTTTCTGTAACTACTCTATATCTTCCCTGAAATTCCATTTGAGGAACTTCAGCATTGTTTTGCTCAGTTTGTGGCACATTAGTGGCATTTTATTGTTTGAACTCTCATGAGCATTCTTCTGGAGAAACTGGCCGCTCCTGGCCTGGACAGGTGTACTCTTCGCTGGGTAAAAAACTGGCTGGATTGTTGTGCCCAGAGAGTGGTGGTAAATGGAGTTAAATCCAGTTGGTGTCCAGTCACCAGTGGTGTCCCCCAGGGCTCGGTGCTGGGGCCGGTTCTCTTTAATATCTTTATCAATGATCTGGATGAGGGGATCGAATGCACCCTCAGTAAGTTTGCAGATGACACTAAGCTAGGCGGGGGGGTTGATCTGCTGGAGGGTAGGTTGGCTCTACAGAGGGATCTGGACAGGCTGGAGCGATGGGCTGAGACCAATGGTCTGAGGTTCAACAAGGCCAAGTGCCGGGTCCTGCACTTGGGTCACACCAACCCCATGCAGCGCTACAGGCTTGGGGCGGAGGGGCTGGAAAGCTGCCCGGCAGAAAAGGACCTGGGGGTGTTGGTGGNGGGAGACCTCATCACCCTCTACAACTGCCTGAAAGGAGGGTGTAGGGAGGTGGGGGCTGACCTCTTCTCCTTGGTGACAGGACGAGAGGAAACGGGTTCAAGTTCTGTCAGGGGAGGTTTAGATTGGATATTAGGAAACATTTTTTCACTGAAAGGGTTATTACACATTGGAACAGGCTGCCCAGGGAGGTGGTGGATTCACCATCCCCGGAGGTGTTTAAAAAAAGGGTAGATGGGGTGCTTAGGGACATGGTTTAGAAGTGGCTTTTGTCAGGGTAGGCTAATGGTTGGACTTGACGATCTTAAAGGTCCCTTCCAACCTCAGCAATTCTATGATAATATAACTCTTCTTATTTTAATGGTGGTTTTGTATGCTAACCAATGAAACTGTAGTATTAAAAAAATTTAGAGAATGCAGTGCACTGTTCACACTACTGGCATTCATTAGAAAATTTGCTGTAAAAAAAATGAAAAAAAGAAATTTGAAATCATGTCCACCAATTAGCATAGACAACTGTACTGTCTGGACAGGTGCATTTTCTCTTTATTTCAGTTTATTAACTGATTTGTCATTCACCAAACATATCTTTAGGTTCTTTTAAAACATAGGTATGTAAATTTAATGTCTTTAAAAGTCTGTAGATCACCTTTTACTACATAGGACTGTACATCAGTGTCAGTGCAAGACTTACTCAATAGAGTATTTCGAATATTTATATTGCTAAACTTCAGTGCAATGATACGCAGCCTTCAAAACTCTTTGCTCTGTCGTGTTTTTCATTACTCTAAGCGTACCATCTAAACTACCATTTAACTTAAAATTGTTGAAAGCATTTTTTTGGTGGATGAAAGTCTTGTTAGTTTCCCCTGCCCATTTGTGTTTACGAATTGCCTCTGTATAGTTATATTAACAGAGGGAAAACATTGTTTTTTCTTGTATTAGGATTTTTAAAGAAACCTTGATTGGTTTACACTTATTTTGGGGTTTAAAGTTGTTTTTCTGTAAACATGGAGCAGGGGGAGGGGAGTGGAAGTTGGTGTTATTTTTCTTGGATTTCTCCTTTCTTCGTGTTTCCTGACCTCCTGATTTTCAAATAAAAAATGGCTTTGTTCAACCAAAATGGGGCATGCATTTCTTTCCTTCCACAGACAGTAGAATTGGTAGAACATTTGGGATCCATACCTGCTGAGAAAAGAACGGGAGGATAGGTTGCTGTGTTTCTCAGAAATACTGATGGGTTTTTTGTTTGTTTTTTCTCTTATTTTCCTTTGGATTATTAATTTAGCTCCTAATTTATTTTTTGTGGGGGCTGTGTGTCAACAAAGCCATTCTTAGGAATTTAAAAGAAAAGGGATTTTTTTTTTTTTCAGCAAAATAGGATTATGAAAACATTAGAGTATGATACTTAGAACAATTTAGTATTTAGGAAGTTGATACATATAAAATATCTGTATAAATACTTCAAGCTTTACTACTGCTCAGGAAAAATCAGCGAATAAATAACAGCATTGTGCAAAGAGTTCGTAAAGAATTGCTACAGAGAAAGTGATTGGAGCAATATTTACTTATATAAAGTACACTATAATTTTAGTTTTTTCTTTAACAACATGTTTTTGAGCATACCTCTTTCACAGTCCCTGCTGTAGTAGTGTCAAGTAGCTGAGCTTTTATTTTCATATGAATAAACATCAGGCCGCTGTAGAAACTTGGCGTGTTTGCTCATTTTCTATATTGAAGGCTTGCTGTAGAGTGCTAACCTCCTGTCTGCTGAATAAACGTGTTTAACGTAGTATTTGAAAAACTAGTTTTTGCTCTGGGTTTCATTACACTAAGTGGTTAAGTACCTATGTAAGTACTTAAAGCAGCAGAATGTCTTAGGCGTACCAACTAATGTCTTTCATCCCTTCTGACTATACTGTAGGCAACATGAAGCACCATTTGAAGGCAATCTAATAAGTCAAGAAGTGATGCTAAAGCATCAGGAAGAAGAAATGATGCAACTGCAAGCTAGAATGGCTCTCAGGCAGTCCCGACCTAACCTCTACTCAGGAGATGCAATTAGGTCCTCAATGCTTGACATCACCAGAGATCCACTGAGAGAAATAGCCCTGGAAACAGCCATGACACAAAGAAAACTGAGGGTAATGCCCTGATCTCAGATAAACTATTTTTTTCATTGAAACAGAGCAGTATCTTGGCTGAAACTTCAGTATGTGAGATTCATAAGCTAAGTCCTCTACTAAACAGTAATCAACAGATTAAATGCTAAGTGTCTGGTGTTGCCCTGATAGGAAAGACAGATTCTCACAGGGTAAAATTCTGAGGTTTTGTGGCATAAGTGTCTACGTAGCCTAAAGCAGTATCAAGAGATGCTAAAACAGACAGCAAGCCTTCATTAGAGATTGCATCGATTAAACAATATAGCACCCTAACAAAGGTAAGGCGTAGTTTTCTCCTGTATTCTGTAGTGTTTTCAACCACTTTGATTTGCATTTATTTCTCTTGGTGGAATGTGGATGTGTCCCACCAGCATCAAAGTTTATTAAATGAACAAGTCGGGAAGGTAAAGAAAGGCAGAGAGGATTAATTTGGCTCTAGGTTTCACTTTGAATCACTCACCTTTCCTTTCCCATCCGTCTTGGTATGTGGATGAAATGTAAGACCACAGAGAAGGAGGGAGACAGAGATATAGGGAAATGGAGTGGCTGATGTTTAGGAGAGATGATGCCTTCACGCCCTCTGCTATTGCTTTCAGTGAATTGAATTTACGTATTACTACTCTTTTAAGGATGGGAAAACTTGAAACAAAACTCAAGTTAATTTGCTATCCTAATCCCAGGTTCCTGTGTCTGTCTCCAGTCCATAGCACTAACCACTTAGTTCACATAGGCTTTAACTAACCAGGTTGATTCCGCCTTGGTGCTTAAGAGGTGTAGGTGTGGATGTTTTACATACAGTACACAGTAGGTAGTAGGCAGTGAAGGCTTTCCCTCAAAAGGTGAATCTTGGGCCACTTTTTTAATGTGGTATTGAAGTGGGTATTCTGCAGAGGACTTCCTGTAACAGTTTGGACAGACCTCCTATAATTTAGAGTGTGAATTAGTAGAACATTCATTTGTCTAGGGGCGGACAGAAATTGGCCAGGATCTCTACTTGAACCCAGCAGATAGGATTAGGCTGAAACATTTCAGTCTTCAGGAGATGAGACACGTGTGTCACAGGCAGAGATTTGCCAAGGCGGAATCGCCACCAATGCAGAAAACCTTAGTAATGTCAGGCAGTTGCTTACTGAGGGGAGCCCAGATGGTCCCAATGTGCAACCCACACCCTCTATTTTAAAGGAAGACAAATAATATTACGGTGTTGGCTTTTTGCCCAACAAAGGAAGGAAAATATGCCAAATAATGATGTTGCCAACGCTGTAGCTTGCCAGTGGTATCTGGCACACGTGCTGGCAAAATTGGGTTCTTTAGACTTACCAGCTCGTAGGAGGAATTCGGAGCAATTTTCTAGTTTCGGCCTTTGGTTCCTCGTTGGCATTTTCAGGGCAGGAGTTAACTGTGCCTCAGTCTGTTGTTCCAGCAACACAGAGTTCATTCATACTCTTGTGATTTGCAGAATTTCTTTGGCCCTGAGTTTGTGAAAATGACGATTGAGCCATTCATCTCCTTGGATCTACCGAAGTCTATCTTGGTAAGAAGGGGGCTATTCAGCAGTCAGTGGCAGGGGAAGTATGTTAAATGAACAAATGCACTTTTATCACAAGTGTGAATGTTGGGATTTTTTATTTCGCAAAATGCAGACTAAGAAAGGGAAGAATGATGATACCAGGCGAAAAGTAAATGTGATGCTTCTAAGTGGGCAAAAGCTGGAGCTGACCTGTGATACCAAAACAATATGTAAAGACGTCTTTGATATGGTTGTTGCCCATATTGGCTTGGTGGAGCATCACTTGTTTGGACTGGCTACTTTAAGAGGTAAGAATAATGATTTGATGTAGCTGACAAGTACAGAATAAGAAGAATTAGCTACGTGGTGTTGAGAAAAGATAAGCAGAGACTGCCTGATATCTACAAAGCATTTACTTTGAGTTATATTCTTTTGTATTGAGGCAAAATACATTCCTCAATGAAGAACGACTTTGTACAATAAAATTCCATGTTTACCTGAGTAATGGCAGCTCATCTTGGGCAGCCTTTTGCTTTTGGCTGCTGAGTTTTCTTCCCTGCTGTTTGTTGCCTTCACTCTGAATCTGACACTCAGACTACCCTCAGAGGACATGAAAGGGCTTTGGGTTTTGTTAATACGCCCTTGGCAATGTTGCAGCCTCTTGTGGAGGCAGACCTGTCGGGATGCGTAGGAGGACCCCTTGTATGGAGGTAGTAGCCTTAAGAAAAAGAATTTGCTTGTGAGCTGTTAATTTTTCGCTATTCAAACGGACCAGAAATTGGACTTGTTTTCTCCCCCCACTGGGTAGAAGGTCATTGTGGCAGAACTAATTTGCTCAGAACCAAGTTTCCTCTCGGCATATCTCAGCGGCTGTTGCAGAACTGTAGCGCTTAGAATATTGGTGTGAGATAGAAGCCCATAGCAGCCTAAGAGCTTACTCTATCCATGGCAGGCTGCCAGTGCTCTTGCCAACTTGGAAAGCCTTGAAAACATTTTGCAGAAATATAGATACGACAGAAAACTAGTAAGGGAGAGAGGTAATCACAGACTTTGGATTTCCTATGGGATAAGAAATTTGACATTTTAAAGAAATCCTAACTCCTATTTTGTAGCTATCACAGAAGGTAACTTTTTTTTTTTACTGGTGTCTTCAGGTTAACTATAAAATTACTTCTTCTGCCCTTATTCGCTGTTCTCTTTAATAGCTGTTGTGCTTAGAAGCCATTGTTAGTCAACAGAAAACTGTTCAAAACCAAACATCAGAATTGTAAATTTGATCTCGATCCTCTAGCTGGAAAAAATATTTGGTTTTAATGTTTTTACCTGTGTGCTTCCCTCTAACATTCATGGCAGAAAATGAATTTTTCTTCGTTGATCCTGACATAAAGCTAAGTAAAGTAGCTCCAGAAGGATGGAAAGAAGAACCAAAGAAAAAGAACAAGCCCCCTGTAAACTTCACTTTGTTTTTTCGCATAAAGTTTTTTGTGGATGATGTCAGTCTTATACAGTGAGTGTGAAATTTTTTTTTAACCCCTTAAGCCCTAAATTTATGGACAGAAATTGGATGTTAATCAAATACCAGAAATTTGCTGTAACAGAAGAGTACCAAAGATGGTGCGGGGGTGTTTTGTAGTTTTTGTTTTGTTTTCCTGTTCTAGGCATACGCTGACCTGTCACCAGTATTACCTACAGTTGCGGAAGGACATCCTGGAAGACAGGATGCACTGTGATGATGAGACAGCCTTATTATTAGCATCCCTAGCTCTCCAAGCTGAGTATGGAGATTACCAGGCAGAGGTACGCAATCACTTTCACCTTTGAGAACCTTTGTTCTTGCTGCTTAATTAAAGAATGGACTGTGAGCTGCGACGCATGTTTACAGCTCTGCTCTGCCCTGGACTGGAAGCTCAGCTGATATGCTGTTGGCAATTTTTTGCTGTGGGCAAGTTTTCTTTTAGTCCAACACAGGGCTGTTGCAGAATCTACTTCAAGATCCGGGTGTTGAACCTTCACTCTTCAGTCAAAGTAGAGTCAGGCTTGAATAGGAAGAAACAATATGTAAAACTAAGCTCTGGGTCAGGGTTGAGATTCCAAATCCTGCCACTTACTCAGTTGTAAGGTCCGATTCTCTGCAAAACGCATGTTCCTGCTTCATTTGTGCTCGTAGAGTAGTATATGGAGATGCTATCACAAAATTTTTCTGTGTTTTAGGTGCATGGCATGTCATATTTCAGGCTAGAACACTATGTCCCGGCTAGGGTGATGGAGAAACTAGATCTGTCCTACATCAAGGAAGAGCTGCCAAAATTGCATAGCACCTATGTGGGTGCATCTGAAAAAGAGACAGAGTTAGAATTTTTGAAGGTAAGTGGGCAGCAGTTTACTCCCTTAATCTGTGATTTAAAAAATTCCTTGTGGGAATATGGGGGTGTGGACTTCTAGCGAAAGCACAGGAAAACAGCTCAGGTTCTGAATAACATGGAAAGAAAGAAAGCTGAAAAGGTCTTCTCGAAAGATACATCATGACAAGTGAAAAGAAATCTTAATAAATGGGAAGGAAGTCCTCTCACTTTTTTTTTTCTAACCAGTAATTTTCCTGCTTTAGCTCAAACTAGTTAAAAGCAACTGTTGATCCTTGTGTTTACTCTAAAGGAAGCTATGATTATGAGACAGCACACCCTGTGTTACCTAAGTCCTTTGCGCCCCAGAGATCAAGACCAGGGGACTTGATCCTAGCTAAACCTAGCCTGACTGGGGTGGGGAGAGCAGTCACATTCCCTCGTTTAAGTCATTACCTCAGTCCCTTATGCTGGTACCGAAGAGAAAGCAAGAATGAATGACTGGGAGCGCAAAGTGAGTGAAACGGCATCTTTTGGCAATTGTGATGCCTTAATGTGATAACAGAGTTGCAGTATTAATCTAATTCTGTGTTTAAGAAATGTGTCAATAACAAGTGCATCTGGCTGGTTACAGCTTGTTACCAAAAATTGGTTTGTGCAAGTTAGATTTAATCACCGATGTTATTGATTCATGCTTTTGTAGTTTGGTTTTAATAAATGCTAGGTTCATTTGCTGTAGTGTTTGGCAGATAAAGAGATACTACCGAGACGTATAATCCTCTAGAGCAGCTGATGTGTCTCTGTTGTAACATCTGTAAATTGTGTAAGTGGAATCACCAGGCAGAGAGAAATCTTTTTTCTAAAATCCAGATATATATGCATATATTAAAATATTTGTATAGAGGTATAAAAAACTTGTAATAGCCTTAATTTCATGTTCTTAGAAGTTTCATTACATTAATCCGTACAGCTGTGTCAGAGGCTCACAGAATATGGGGTTCACCTTCATCACGTATTGCCTGAGAAGAGATCCCAAACAGGTATCCTTCTGGGAGTGTGCTCCAAAGGAGTTGTTATTTTTGAAGTTCACAATGGTGCCCGCACACCTGTACTACGCTTCCCATGGAGAGAGACAAAGAAAATATCCTTTAGTGTAAGTCAGTCTCTTTTCTGTGTGCACAGGTCTACGTTTGTATCTCCAGATACGGGTTTTGTGTGTTTTTTATTTCTGTAAATTAAGCTGATGGTTTATAGTGTAATGTGACTGCGTTTTGTGTGGCTGAGTTGTGTGGTATTATGGCATTGAAATAGGAGTTTTGATGTTTTAAAGATTTTTTTTTTTTTTCTCTTATTACCTTGCATTCTATGCTGCTGATGTTCCAGCCTTAGAAGAGAGTTTAGTGCCTGTATTTTGGCAAATCTGTATTGATGTGAAACATGGCTTCCTTCTAAAGAGGTCAAAGATAGGTCAAGGGCTGCTCTTAGCATGAGGAGAAGCTTTGCCTATTTACTGCGTTTCTGGTCAATCTGCCCATGCTGTCAAGTGGGACATGGGTAGTGAAGAGTAAGAATCCTGCATTAGAGGACCTGGATACTGGCAAATGCCAGTACTCAGTGTAACTAGGAGGCGCGCCTATGTTGCTTTTAGATTTTCACATTCCCAAGAGTAGTTAAGGTAAATGAAATAGATGACAGGGGCTGACACTTGATCTGGACAATACCAGCCAACCTTAGTGGGTACACAATAACCCGGTGTCAGTTTTTAACGAGGTGTTGAGGTTCAAATCCTTACCTTTATACAGGTATTGAAAACAGTACTTCTAACTCTGCTACCTTTTTGAAAAGCTAGAGCCTTTTCATCTGTGATAGGATTTTAGCTAGAATTGGTAAATTGAATTTTAAAAACTACTAAAAAGATAAACATAAGACCCGGAACATTAACTGGTAGATTTAATGATTAGACGGGCTTCTAGTTCTTTTAGTCTTGAGTGGCAGCACCCCCTGTGACTTCCTCAGAGGCTTTTGAAAACCCCATCTTGCAAAACGTAGTAGTACTGATTGTCAGCAGTCAGCCCTAATAGTAACAGAGATGGATTAAATAATAATAAAGTACCATCTCAGCTAGCCCAGAAGCATCTTTAAAGAGCTACTTTGTAAATCTCAAATTACTTTCAGCCCCTACTTTAACAGACATCTCTCCTGTCAGTGCACTTTGCTTCAGTAAAGTTTGAATCCTCTAACTGTGCACGAGCAAATGTAAAATTCTTTGTAGGCTAAAAGAAATCATGGTCTTCAACTTTTTTCTTTCTGCATTGTGTAGAAGAAGAAAATAACTTTGCAGAACACATCAGATGGTATCAAGCATTCATTTCAGACCGACAATAGCAAGACTTGCCAGTACCTTTTGCATCTATGCTCTTCCCAGCATAAGTTCCAACTACAGATGAGAGCCAGACAGAGCAACCAAGACACTCAGGACATTGGTAAGGACTGCGATGCTGTGTTGGTTTTTAATAGCAATCCAAACGTATTTTTGTAAGGAGAAAAACTAAACTTGAGCTTCAGTAATTCTGCCGAGTGCTACATATGTGTAGCTCTACATTTGGAGTGTTTATACTATAAAGAGAATCTACGGGCTGAGTTTGTTTACGTCTTGTCTTGAACTTGATTAATAGCTTATGGCTTTTTTCAGAAAGAACTTGAAGATATTTCAATAATAGGCTTTTTACCTTCTCCTTAAAGTGAAATTAATTGGTTTGATTATGTGGAATTACAGAAAAAATGGTGTGATCATGTGAGGGTAAATACAGTAGGGAGCATTTCATGATGCTGCATCTGTAAGTTGTGGCTTTAGCTGTCTTTAATTCACTTAGTGTTTGGTGGACCCAGTAAGGAACAGCACTGATGCTAATCAGTTTTCTTCAGAATTGCCATTTAATTTGTGTGTATAATAAAAAACGTAAAGATAATCTTTTTAGATGGAAAATATTAATTGGAGAATACAGTCACTGAAAAAACCCTCTGCGCTGATTTCTTCGCTATTTGGAGCAGAGCTCACTTGGCTGGCTGGCCTTCAACACAGCCTGTTTTGCTCAGTCTGCCTGCTTCTTCTTTCTTTGTTCCCTGTTTTTATCTGTCTGCGTTCCAGTTGCTGCTAATCCAGACTTCTACCAGCATAGCTGGGATGGAGTTTGACCCCATTACTGTGGAGATTGTGATCTCTAATTTAAAAAAAAAAAAGGGGGGGGGGGCAACTATGCAGCCCTTTTTCTATTTAACTTAGTGCAAAGAAATAGGACCAAGCGACTTAAAGCCTTTGTACCATTCTCTGACTTAGTGCGTGCTTATCCTGAATTGCAAAGAAAAGCAGTAAATGAAAGGCTTTCTTAGCTAGGCAAACTTGGACGCTCTTAGAGATGCGGTATGTGTTGTGCTTTGGGAGTGTGGAAGATAATAGTTTGCTTCTGTGCAGTGCAGATCACCTGGAATTCAGAGGTCTCAAATTTAATCAGTCGTTTGTAACCAGAAACAAAAAAGTATTACGGTTAAGTCCATTACCCTTGGTTATTAAAAGTAAAAATTCAAACAAAAAATTTGCTTTTGTCATAACTTCACTGATATGAATTGATTAGCATATAGCAATAGAGTTAGTAGAACGATATTTTTAAAAAAGAAAATATTGTAATACAGGTAAGAGAAAACAAGGATGAAGCAGCTCATCAAAATAATGTATTAATTATAAGTACTGCTTTTCTTTTGTTAGAGCAGTGAAATCCCAGGCAGTATTTGGGAAGCATTATTCTTGGCCTGCAGAAACTTCGAGTAGTCTTTTTTTTTTTTTTTTTGATGCCTTAAAATGTCAGTAAAAACTGGTGGTTGGAAGCACTCACTAAGAAAAAAAAATAGGCAGATGACAATATTATTCTCTCAAGGCTGATGACCACAGGAAGTGTATGTTTTGAAGGTTCCTTAAGGATTGATTCTGGGATTCCTTAAGGATTGATTCAGCTGATGACCGCAGGAAGTGTATGTTTTGAAGGTTCCTTAAGGATTGATTCTGGGTTAACAGCACAGTGAACACAAGCATGTGCCTGTAACGCTTGCAGTGTTCATGGGGTGGAGAAGCAGACTTCAGAAGATTAATATGCTTTGGAAGATTCTTTAGAAATACAATATTACAGTGTCTTGCAAGATTCACCTCTCCAAGGAATGGAGAAAACCTTTTGAGATGAGGCAGAAAGCCTGGCATGCATAGTGGCAGTTAACAAATTTTCATGAAACCTAACAAGAGGATGGAGGCATGAGGGAGAGCACTTTATAGCCCCTGTGATGTACCATCGCATGTTTTTCACTTGTTGTGTAACGCCTTCAGTGACCTGGGAGAAACCCATTTTAAACCATGTAAATCTAATAGAAAGACTAGGGCTTGGAAAATCAAAGGAAAATGCCTCCTGAATAACATTTTTTTCTGCAGGAATAGAAAGAGATAAAACACAATGTTTAAAAACAAAAAAAAAAGGAAAATAAATACTAGCAATTTTACAGTGCATAAGAAAGGTGATAAGCTGTAACCTGAGGAATGATGGTTTCTTTTTTGCATGATTTCTGTGGCCATGCAGTGAACAGAACCAAGCACTGAGTTTTAAGATGGGTGTTTGGATTCCTGAAAGCGCATATAGAAAATGACAAAGTTGAAGTGAAGGTTAAGTCAGCCTTACGAAGGACAAGTTTTGAGCACATGAGAATTTTCCCTTAAAGCGCTGGCAGAAGGTGTGAAAGGCCTAATGTCTATATAGATAATGATGTGAAAGTATTCACCTGAAATCCATAGGGAAATCCTGTTTGGTGTTTGCCAAGGGTAAGTACAACATCACGAGAAGAGGTATTAGAATATTTTATTAAGGCAGTCTTCCCCAGGATGGGAACATGACAAGAGCAAGCATCGCTGATAGCTTCTGTCAGAGTCAGGAACCTGAGATTTGTGGATCTCTGGTCTGATAGAGCAAAACAGTTCTTATGTAGCTCGTCAAGTCTGTCTGGTGGCTATGGCTAGAAGAGTATTTGGTGTGGGTAAGGAAGTGGTAGTTGTATACTAATTCACCTTAAAGGACAAAAAAATACCTTCCCTAACTAAATCTTGTCAATCAGTATGCCTGTTATAGAGAAAGCATGAGTTACTATTGCAGTTAATTCCTGCCCTAGGCACTGGAGGAAGGAATGGCTTTTGGAATAACAGTGCTGAGGTTGCATTTGCCAAATACACTCTTTAATAGTGAACACTTTGGTATTTAGTAAAGCTGATGGACGATGTGTACCAAAAAGTAGCATTTTCCTTTTGAGTTACAGTACAGCTTCCTAAAGCACCTTATTTCTTAGCTGTATGTAGAGTTTAAAAACAAAAAAAAAAACCCAAAAAAAACCAAAAAACAAACAAACAAAAAAAAACCAACCCAAGTTAACCCTAAATCAGAAATATACATGCAGTTGAGCATTGCTTTTCCTCAGACTTCCCTGGGAACTGACTCCAAGACATCAGTGGAGTTTATGAAGGGTTCAGATGGCCTGATTTCCTTTAAAGGCTCTAACCAGCAAACATGTTGCCACAGCTTATCAAGTTTCTGTGAGAGAGCCAAACCACAGGAACTTAACTGCTAGCCATAGGAGGCAGTTAGGCTAACAGAAATGAGCCCTGCTCAGCTTTGCTCTGAATTAAGGGGGCGTTAGGCTAAGTTGCATTATCTTGCATTTGCTTTCAGCTAAGAACATCCACCCAGACAGTTCCCACGACCCAGCTGACAGTAATTTAATTACAATCCAAAACCTGTTTCTCTCTACCGCTTAAGGGAATCCTGGTTCATAAGTCAGAAAGTCTGGCAAACACTAGTCAACACTTTCTGTTCTGTGCTAAAACATTTAGGATGTTTCTGGCAGGGGAAGTCCCCCAAGTGCACCTGAGTGAACTGATGCTCTTTAACCAGGTGGAGATACTGCCAAGCCCCCACGACTTTGCAGCTGTACTGTAAGCACGTCAGGGACTCATGCGAAAACTAAGCAATGAATGGATGGAAGTTTGGTAGGATCTGGTAGTGTAGAGGTGGGTGAGCCCTATTTGTTCAAATTCTGGAAAAGACTTGCATGAGCAGGATAAATGAAGTGTAGTCTTCTAGGTCACTTGGCTTGAGGATATTTATTTGCTTTGCAGAAAGAGATGATGTGCCTGTATTTAAGTTTAACACAGCAGTTTAACAGGGAATATGAGTCTTCATACTAGTAAGGGTATAAATATTCTGCTATTCCGTGTTTTTGGACCTCAGTGTTGTAGGTGGTCAGGTTAGTGTAATGTCATGAACTCCAAACTTTGCTTCCTGAGCAAACTGCATGGTGGTTGGCTGTGTGTACCTGATGATGGTATGTACCTCTACACATCTAGAGAAAATGTGCTTTGTGCGTTGTTGGTTGTTTAAAATGCATGCTTTACGCAAGGAGGTCACGCTAACTTCGCTGTATAACTTAAATTTGTTTGTTTTCTGTTTTAAATAAAAATACAAATCCACAGAAAGGGCTTCATTTAGGAGCCTAAACCTTCATGCAGACTCTGTCAAAGGTTTCAACATGGGACGAGCCATCAGTACTGGTAGCCTGGCCAGCAGCACTTTGAACCGGCTTGCAGTTCGACCTCTGTCTGTTCAAGCAGAGATTCTGAAGAGGTTGTCCTGCTCTGAGCTTTCACTCTTCCAGCCGCTTCCTGGCTCATCAAAGGAGAAGAACGATAAGACTCTGTGGGAGGAAAGACCCAGAGTTATGAGCAAGTCATTTCACGATCTGAGTCAGAGCCACATCTCGGTTTACCCCGCAAGGAAAAATGTTATTACTGCTTTGGACTCTTCCCCACAAAAAATAGAAGACATAATGGGAAGAGTCTTTCAGCAAATGCCAAAATTTGATACTGGATCAGCAGCGGGAGCATTAAAACTGAGCAAGTAAGGGTCTCTCTGACCACCCTGCAATATCTTTGTGTACAATCAATGTACATTTTGTATCAGTTTTGATTTATTATTCATACCATTATTTTATTACACTGATCCTTCCCTCTCCCAACTTCCTCTTCCCTCTGTCTGGTTCCCCCTTCTCTCCTTCTCCTCTTTAAGTTCAAAATCTCATGCAGGTTTAAGTAGAAGCCCTGAAAGAAAGAAAAATGACTCAGACTCATCATCTATTGAAGATACCGGTCAAGCCTATGTTGTAGGTCAGCATGCAAAAAATAATATTACTGTATTTACTAACTAACCTCTAAAATTGCTTTGGGTGTAATGCTTTGATATATTTATTAACTGATGGTAACATTTCAATTTGAAAAAGGGAGCAGAGTATCATATGTTAAAGTAATCCAGGCCAGTTGGCTGTTGTTCCTGATTAATTGTTGCAATGAATCAAAAATCCTTTGGGCAACACTAGTCTGTACACAGGAGTGCAAAGTATTAGTTCTTGACAGTAAAAGCTGTTCCAGAAAATATCTTCCATTTTCTCACTTCAGAGTGCCAGTTTATTGTGTGTATCTTTTGATAATGTGCTAGTCTTCAAGCTTGTTTATCGAGCTTGAACGCTTTAAGTGGAAAGGACGCAGGGAGTGATTCTGGGAAGTGTACTCAGTTTGGCATAAGGTGCCTCTTGGCTAGTACGTCTGAGCAGTAACTGCGCAGTTCTCTTTTGTCTGGTCTTATATGGATAGAATAAATTTGGTACAATTTTTTTTTTGCGGTGCATTGGGTATTTCACAAAAACACTCTGGTAATGAGCTAAGCCAGGTGTACTTAATCCATTTTCTTGGCAAGGATTGTATTGCACACAAATTGTCTTACTAGGCATTAAAAATACAGAGCTCACATTAAAAAAAAGAGTTTCAGAGCAGCTAAATAGACTTAAACTCGCATGTTGGGTTATTGTACATTAATTTTTAATATCTGTGTGTCATCAGTTTCTCTGTTATAATAATGGAAACTACAGTGACTGGAACATTTGCAGCCTTAGCTTGCCTTTCTTCCTTTGCTTTTGCTTAATATTAAAATATTGATTAGTCATGGAACATCAGAAAAAGTGGAAAAAGGTTAAGTTTATGGGGGTCAATATAAACAAACTTGAAAAAGAACCTGAAGAAAAAGGAGGGGGGGGAAAAAAAAACACCCCCCAAAAAAACCCCAAAAATAGTGTGACATAGAAACACTTACCACGTCTACCCCCACTGCCCTTGAAACCAGGGCTGACTTAGAACCATGCTGTTCCACTACCAAGAGCACAAGCTACTGAAGAGTGAGGTGAGGCATGCAGTTGTTCTAGTGAGTGGTTGCAGCCATTTATCCTATGCTTTTAGCTTTACAATTACTGTTATCATGGGCTTACCCGTAATCTGGGCAGCAGTTGTGGTAAGGATCTTGGCTGTATGTCAGACAGTCTTGCTGCATCACTTCGCCTTGCGCTGTGGGGGACACATTCTTTGCATGGTGAAACTTTAAGGTTCAGAGGTTCGGAAAAGGCCAGGACTACTTTCCTAAGAAGCCGAATTATCTCACCTCATTTCCATTCATAACTTAGTAAATTTATTACTTTATCCTCATTTAAAGTATGGCCATATTGGCTTAGCATTGTTCATTCTAAAGAAAATATAATTCTATATGTAAACCAATTCAGATAGTACTCGGTTCAAATGGCTTGTTACTGCAGGAACTTACTTGTAAGTGTACAAAATCTTACAAGATTCCTGTTGTGTTGGTTTATTTGGTTATATTAATATTTGATTAATTCAAATATTAGGTTACATGCATATTCATCTAATCCTGTCAGAAAATTCAGTCTTGACTTTCTTAAAGATCCATTAATTTTGTCTGAAATTGCAGTGGTTGTAAAGGCCAAACCTCTGTCCTTTCTTTAATTCTTTGCTTCTGTGTGAGCTAACCATCAGTCTGAACCTTGAACTGCAACCAAAGTACACGAGTAATTTGGATTTGCTCATCCAAAACTACTTTCATGTTTATTCATTTTTAAAATAAGTAATTTGATATTGGCAGTGAGCTCATCTGTACTGTGTAAAATATGAAATACTTCTTGGTAGCTTTTGTATTAAAAAAATATAATAATATGTAATATTTCCATTCATGTCACAGGCGTTAGCATGAATACTTCAGGAAATCTTCCGTCACAGACGCTGTTAAAAGAGAGCGGTAAGTTGATAAATAAATATGCCTATAGAATTAATTCAGTAGGTTTGTGAAGCACTTTTCAAGTGCTGTTTCTGTCTTGTTTCTTCTCTACTCTTAAATCAAATTTCTCTCCCAGTTGTTTGGATAGGACATTTTCCTGAATACAGCTCCTAATATTTCCTTTGGATTGCTTCTTGGGGAAGATTTTGACATCTGTGTGTAATATTTTTCAATTATGAATAGTGTCTGTTTAGTTTGAGACTTGAAGGGTGCTGCTCCCTAACGTACCATGCTCATCAAAGCTCATTTCCCTTCCTTGTGCGGTTACTGGTTCTGTAGAGCCCAAGACGACTGTTTTCCTTTTAGTTCTTCTACTCGTTAGGTTCGACTTGGTTTTGTGGGTGAAAAACTCCTTGTCCAGGTGGTACAGTCTGCTGCACTGTCTTGCACCGCTGTTTTCTGCTCGTACCAGTGTGGAGAGCTCTGTAGGTTTCTGCTGTTGTGGAATTGCGTGTTCCACTTAAGGCACTCCAGATCAAATGAGTTGTGTCTTCTCTAGGCAGCAAATTCATGAGTTCAGACTCACAGTATGTTGGTGTTTCCTGAAGTTTCAAGAGACTGGCTTTTTTTTTTTTTTTTCCCCCAAATCATGCTCCTTCTGTCTCTTAAGTGCCTGGGTGTACTTTAACCTGTTGGGAACCCTCAGGAGACTATTGTGAAGGTGTTCGAATGTTGGAAGAGGCAGACTCAGCAGCAAATGAGGAAATAAACAAGATAGGTTTTAGTGGGTATTCCAATGTTGGTTGTTTTTAATGCAGGACCACCATTAAGAGAACTCGCTGAGTAACCTTTCAGAAACTTCATGTAATAGGCCTCAGTTTCACTTTTACCAACGTGCTTATATCCTGTCTACGTGCGCAGGGCATGTAAACTAAGATATAAATACTTTGCTAAACTAAGGCTAATCAGTTTGAAGATTCTAGGGCTCAGTTGTGTTATGGTTCCAAGAGACTATGCTAAGTGCTTTTCTTAGGAGGAATAAAAGGTTTGAACTGCTGAAGATGGGACTGAGTTATAACGGTGGTGGCTTGTTTCTTTTTATATTTGGACATAGCTTGGAAGATGAAAGTTGGACCCACTAGTTCAAAACAGCTTTTCAGGTTGTCAGAGAAGTTATCTTTTTTTAATGGAATAGAACTTGAAGGCAAACCTGAAGGGAAGTATTCAGGTAGTATCTGATCGTGAAATGTTGGCTTTTCAGTTGACTCTCTGCAAACAACACAAACCAGAGTTGCCTCACCAGAGAGAGAGATCACTTTGGTGAACTTGAAAAAGGATGAACAATTGGGCTTAGGTAAGTGCCTTTAAAATTGTTGTTGTCATGTGTATTCCTAGATGCCAAAAAAGAAAATAAAGTTTTCTGGTCTGTGTTTAAGTGTTTGTTGTAGGAATGAGGAAAGCAGTGCAGACAGTAGCTGGATTTTGAAGGCATTTAAGATGCTACTTGGTTAGCACCTGCTGCTGTTTTGTTGAGTGATGTTTAAGTGAGTCTGTTTCTCAGTTTTTCCATATTGTAGGATAATATTTCTATTGTAAACTAGTGATCATAAAATTTGGCTTTTAAGGTTTATCTCTGTGTTCAGGTATAAGATTTTTGTCTGTGCAGAAACCTCGCAGCTGTGACAGCTTGAAGGCTTTAAACAAAAAAAGACATTGTAAAGCCATTATGAGCTAATGGTGGAGTGTTTTTCTTACTCTTGTAATATGATCAGATGGAACACAAATTTGAGGTTAAAGGAGGCTGGAAGATGAGATATTTGCATTCCATTCCTCCTTCTACTGCTGACTTTTTTCATAAACCCACATAATTTTTCCCTGTATGAGTAATGAGTAATTTGGTGTCGGTATTGTGCTTTAGGGAGGCTCTCTAAAGTGTCCTTAAGGACATTGTTCTGTCCGTCATTCCAAATTGGACTGTTGCACACACTTGAAAAGGAGAAAAAGCCTACAAGACAATACTTAGTGTTTACCCTGCATAGTAACTTAAGAGTTGACCAAAAAGGAAAGAAATTAATTTGAAATGCACCCTTTCTTCTCTTTCCTCCCCGTGCAGTCTGTGGTACTTCGCTGTTTTAGCTAGAATAGAGAAGACCTGGAATCTTCTGTTTTCTTTTCTTTTGTCTTGAACGTACTTGCCAGGTTTACCTGGCAGAATCAGCAGAACTAGATTAGAAGCTTCAAAAGAAAACAAGGAGTTGAAAAAACTCAGTTAAGACCAGGGTCAAACATTTGGGTGAATCTAACAATGGAGAGGAAAAAAATTTTTGAAGTAAGAGAAAATACATTTCATCTGGTCAGCAAATGTACACGTAATGTCATCTGTTTGTGCGAGTGTTCCTCTTGCGACAGTTGTCTTCTGTAGCTTTTCCTGGAATTTTCTGGGAAGCCAGCTGGACAAAGTGAAATGCTTTCTCGCAAGCAGAGAATGCAATATAGCTTAATCAAAAAAGCTTTATCACTTACTTTCACGTAGACTTCTTTGAGATGTATGGTTTTCTTTTACTTTACATTTATTAGAATGACGTAAGTTTTTGTCCGATCTGAAATACGGACTTGTATTCTGTTAAGTTACACTGTGATCACTGACATTTTTGCCTGCTTTGGGCCTTTTTTAATAGGCTTTCAAATAGTCGGCGGAGAGAAGACGGGGAAACTTGATCTGGGAATTTTTATTCATTCAGTTACTCCTGGAGGGCCAGCTGATTTGGAAGGCTCTCTAAAACCAGGTGAACAGTGTAAATAAGAAGAGGTGTATACATGAAAGAAAATGCCAAACACATATGTAGTACCATTTCCATCTATGTCTGCGGGCATCAGGCCCTTACAAATGCTGACCTTCAGTTACCTTCTGGATAACTTCTGAAATCCGGTGATACTGCTTTGTTAAACTATACGAAAACAAAAATCACTCAAATCAAAGTAAAAATGATAAAGCTTGAAGTAGCGGAAACTTAAAGTTACATAAAAAGGGCTTTATTTGCTTTTTTTGTCTTTATAGATGCTTTCTAATTTCAATTTTTTAAAACTCCAAATCCATACTTTGATTTTAGAGAAAGTGAATGTAACCATGTGGCTACTATGGCGGGGCGGGGGGGGCGGGCTGTGTGAAGAAAACTTATTTTATTTAATATCTGCTTGGGTTTTTTTTCTTTTCATTTTGGTCTGAACTGAACTGCATATTGCTTATTTTTCTTCTTGATATTTGCTTTTGCATCCGTTTTTCTACAGCAGACGAGAAAGTAGAAATCATAATGTGGAAAGGTTTGCCACATTTAAAAAGAGGAAATGTTCATAACCAGTTCTGGTGGTTTGTTTAGGTTTTGGTGTTTTTTAATGATTAGAGTTCCCTATTCCAGCATCACTTGAATCTTAGTAATTTTTAATCGATGCATTTTTTAGAGATTTTCAGACCTGTACTCAACATTCTTACTGATGGATAAAAATGTAGATGTTAATTGTATCTGAACAACCCCTTTCGTGCAGGACACCGACTAATATCCGTAAATAGCACAAGTTTAGAAGGCGTCAGCCACCATGCAGCATTAGAAATTTTGGAGAATGCACCTGAAGACGTGACACTTGTTATCTCTCAGCCCAAGGACAAGCTATCCAAAGGTACGGAGAGAAATATTCCTTATTATTAAAGCTTATTCCTTATTATTAAAGAGTTGTTGTTGGAGCACTCTGCCTTCTGTGACACCTTTTGTAAAGTCCTTTCTGTGTTTCTTTAAAATTACTAATCTAATCAGCTGAGATAGCATAAAGTGTTCTATGGTAACCTTTGGTGAGGACCCACTGGTTGCATTGTAAACAGAAAGCATTTTGCGTAATATGAACAGGTGAAAGCTTACGTGGTTGTAAGCTGAGAAGTTCGTGTCATACTGCAGATAACATGTTACCAGTTACTGACGACTGTCTTGTCTCCTGGTTTTTCAGCATCATCTAATGCTGCATACATCAGTAATGGAACCAGGGGTTATTTAAGGAGGCCATCATCAGTGCAGGACAACGAGGCAGAGTCCTCTTCAGAAGAACACAACTGGTCACGTGGTCACCAGAGACCTGTTTCAGGGAGTTTGTCTGGTTTGTCGGGAGGCAAGCGGGATGGAAGTGTAAGGTCCCAGGATTCCAGAACAGAGAGTGCGAGCCTGTCTCAGAGCCAGACAGCCAACTGTTTTGGCAAACATGCAAGTGGTAGAGCCCAGCAAGATCCTCAGCATTACAGTGATTCCCAGTCTGGGCTTTCTAAAATGAATGAGAAGAGAAGATCCTCATCTGACAGTACCCGAGCGAAAAATCAAAGGCCTGGAGTAGTCGAGTCTGTGGAATATTCCGACCGAGGGGATTCTGACATGGACGAAGCAACTTACTCCAGCAGTCAGGAGCAACATCCAGCTAAAAAGGCATAGTGTATTTCATATGAATATTTCCCATCAGCGTATAATAGTGGTAGTGAAATAGCTGACTGTGGGTGTGAATGAGGTAAAAGGATCTGGCTAGGACAGCCTAGCCTGCAGCTTATCCTTCTAATTGCAAATGCTAATAGCTAATTTCTAATAGCTTGGTGATTTTGTTCAAAATAAATGGAGAAAATCACTCCTGTAACTTGAAACAACTTCCCATTGTCATGAGATGGTCGTGTGTTATTAGAGGCAGATTGCGTTTTGGGATGAACATACAGTGCACGTGTTGATTCTGTAGAAAATCACCTTTCAATTTTGTGTGTTTGTCTAACATGACCGTAGTCTAGTGGCCACCCCAGAGGTAAGTTTATTTACCTGGCAGATAAATTTAAGTCTTTCCTAGATTAAAGTAGTAGGGATGCATCTGGAATGGGCTACAGGATCTTTAGGGATTGATTTAATCTATGGAAAACTGTTCTTCTGTAGTGAAGTTCAGCAGTGAGCCGTGCTCTCAACAGAGACAGCTTGCTGCTTCACCTTTCCAGAAGTACGCAATATCGAATACTACAGATTAATTCCTAACTTGCAGTGATTCCTCTTTTCAACTGATGGAGATTATTTAATCAAGTTGTGGCAGCTCCTGCAAATTAATCCAAACAGACCCTAGGCTGCTGTAATACTGCAGTACTATAGTTTCTGTGTTCTGTGAGCAACTTGCTTTATTGTCAATAAAGACTCGGTTGCTGAAAGCCGAGCATACTTCTGTGCTAAACCTGTTGAGTGGCAGCAGTGGAAGAGTTAAAGCAATGAGCCTTATGAGTCTTGCTTGGTACTTCCCCACGTGGACTCCTTTTGAGTGCATCTTACTCAAAACCACACCCTTTAGGGTCTTAACTGTAAACTTCTAATGGCAAATCATTCTCTCGGTTGTTTCTTTTTCTTTTTTAATAAAGGAATCTTCCTCAGCAAATACAGCAAACAAAATGAATTCTAAAAAGGTTACTGCAACACTTCTTAAACCTGGAGATATCTTCGAGGTTGAACTAGCCAAAAAAGATAACGGCTTGGGAATAAGTGTCACGGTACTGTTTGACAAGGTTTTTAGATGTTTTCTCTTTTTCTCTACTCCCAGCAACCCATTAAACTGCTAAATTACAAGGAAGCAAAATATTTTCTGGAGTCACTGTTAATTATATAGTTTTACAGATGTGTGATTAATCTTACCAAAGCTGAAAAGTAATACTTACTTTATATCCCTTTTCTTACCATCTGCCCTTTAAGAAACTCTTGTTTTATGGTGGATTCCCAAAGTCCTTATAGAATCTTATCACAGACGCTGCTTTTCTGAGTATAAGAAGCAGGATGATCTTTGTCCCTTGCTACCTAATAAAGTGGCAAATTTACAAGGGGAGAAGTAAGACCTTCCCTTACTAGGGAGTGGAAGCAGTAGTGTTACTTGAGTATCTGTGCACCTCCACACACATACCATGTTCAGTGTTCTCCATCTGCTGGATGAAAGGCAGAAAGCAAAAAACTACTTAAATCCAAACAAGACCTGGCTGACACTGCTTTCCTGCAAAACGAGACAAAAATGTATTTTTAATGGACTAATTTCTCTCTGTGATAGGAAATTTTGAAGGTAGTTTACGTTTAGGGCCTGCCATACTGCAGAATCATCTAGGTTGGAAGGGACCTTTAAGATCACCTAGTCCAGATGAAAGGCTTAAGGCCCTCCAAAAACAATGCCGTTTGAGCTTGAGCAGACGTTTTCAACTTAGACCTATGAACTTACATGAGCTGAGAGAAAGCAGCACTTAGTTTCCTGTTACATCAGAGAGGGTGTATTGGAGTAGGACACTGCACGGTTATGCCTCTTCTGCTTTGGCATGCTATGTTCTCACCCATCTCTGAGCTTTGATACACACGCAAGCATGTAAAGTCCAGCACAATGCACACGTTTCTGCTGAAGGACATTTTTTTGTTTTGGGTGCATTTGCATTGTGATGCATTGTGTTTTTACAGTCTTCCCACTCCAACTTCATTTGTAATAAATTGCATGACTGTGAGAACATGCTTTGTGTAACGTTTTGGTTTTAATAATCTGGCTGTTCTTTTTACATGCCAGCAGCCCAACTGCTTCCTGAGTACAGTTTTCCTTGTGTGACTTCGTGTTTAATTACTAAGTATTCTAACTGCAAAAAGACTAACAAATCCTGTTTTTGCTTTCCACTTAGGGCGGTGTAAATACTAGCATAAGGCATGGTGGTATTTATGTGAAAGCGATTATTCCTAAGGGAGCAGCTGAAGCAGATGGCAGAATAGAAAAAGGTAGTATTTCAGTTCTTTCAGTTGGGACTCAATGTAAAAAAAGGGCAGATAACTGCCTGTAGTGGAGTTGACGATGCTATGTGGCCTAGAAGCTAGAAACTCTGTCTCCTTTCGTTGTACCTTTTTCACTGGGAAGAGCTGTTTTTCCAGGCTACTGCATTTGCAGTTATTTTAAGTATTGCCTTGATGGCTAATTCTGCAGGTGAAGATTTGGGGGGGGGGGGAAGGCATAGAGCAACTGCAGAACCAACAGAAAACTGCTGAGACTGGGGAGGGGAAAAATAGGAGGTAGGCTGCAGGATTTTTATATATTTTTTTTTTTTTCTAATGCAGCCTGTGTTAATGGAGAATATGTCTCTGTTCCAGGCATGGAGAGAGAGGCCTTTGTATTATTTGTAGCCTTCTTGCTTGGCATGCTGGGCCAATACAGAAAATCACTGTAGTTATTACGGCTTTTCTTGTTTGTAAGCCAGGCCACATTCTTCACTGAAGTGAGAATTCCCCCTGTAGACTAAGATTTGTCTTTAATAGAGTCAGAGCTTTGTGTCAGGCTATCATTTTGATGGTTTGACATCAAATAGCTTTGACATGGGGTTATTCCACGGAATCATAAAATCATTTAGGTTGGAAAATACCTTTAATATCATGGAGTCCAACCATATAGTTTATTTGCAAGGTTCTCTTCTTGACTCAGAGTGTGGAGGGGAAGGAGAATTTACTTAAATAACTGTCATTGTTAGCTGCGATTTGAAGCTTTTCTGTGCTTCATATGTGTCTTATAGATGATGTTCTGCCTACTTTTTCTTAAATTACTAATCAATCATTTGTAGGTGACCGTGTGCTCTCCGTCAATGGGATTAGTTTGGAAGGTGCTACCCATAAACAAGCTGTTGAAACACTGAGAAACACTGGGCAGGTAAGTGGCTGCTGGTTCTACTCCTATTTGTAGTAAACCAGATCTTCATGAGTGAAAAGGGGTGAAGGAACCTGAAGACTGGAATCCTCCCCCATGTCCCAGTTCCTTTAGGTTTGCTTTCTTAGACTTCTTGGCTTCCTGGGCCTCAAGTCTGGCTGCCGACCCTGGTGAAATTCTGGCTCTGCGTGCAGGTGAGAGGTCTGCATGGAATTGATTTCTCCTTGTCCCCAGGCTTCATAGGAAGGAAGCCCAGGTGGCCGGGTTGGAAAACCGCTGTAGCAGCATACTTCAGACGGGTCCCAAATCTGAACCACTGAGGAGATAAGGGCCTCCATATATGCAGCTGTATTTGCATGCTGTGTCAGTAGCTTTACTTGACTCTTGGCCTTTTTGGATAGCGCTCGATTCTCAGTGGTGTTTTCTCCTTTAATGGTGCTATTTGTGGTGGCTGCTTCATATGTGGAAGTATATGCACACCTGAAAATAGCAGTGAATGTACACATTCAGAGCTGCTGCAGCGTCATGGTTTAACCCCAGCTGGCAATTAAGACCACGCAACTGTTCACTCACTCCCCCTCATCCTCTCCCAGGAGGAAAGCACAAACTCGTGCATTGAAATAAAGACCGTTTAATAGAACAGCAATGGAAGATATAATAATAATAATAATGGTGAAAGAATGTACGAAATTGCTCACCACTCAATGATTGATTGCCCATCAAATGGGCAGCAAAAAAAAAAGCAAAAGTGGATTCCTGCCCACCAGCCAACCCCTGTTTATATACTGAGCATTGTGTCTATGGTATGGAATATTCCTTTGGCCAGCTTGTCCTTTCTGTGCTCCCTCTCAGCTTCTATGGGAAGATAAAAAAGTCCTTGACTTAAAGTAGCATTACTTAGGACTAACTAAAACAATATGTGATATCAACCTTATTCTCACATTAAATCCAAAACACAAATGGAGGATTTATGGGGAGGGAGGCGTCTATAAAGTTCGCTGCTGTAAAACTTAGGACCCTGACAAGTTAGAAAGAAACATGTACTCTAGACTGTGCTATCTCCATGACCATTACTAGTTAACTGGAAAATGTTTCATCTCTTTAGGTGGTGCATCTGCTGTTGGAAAAAGGTCAGCTTTCGGTGGCCAATGTTCATGCTCCAGTAACACCACAATGCACGCCTCCAAATCAGACGGGGCAATGTGAGCCACTGGAGAAACCAGGGACAAAAACTACAAATGCCAAAGATTACAGCTTTGTCACTGCAGGTCAGGTCACATAGGACAATTGTCTGAACTTTCAAAGCATCCATTAGTTTTTATAGTATTTTTCTTGAAATCTTCTGTAGAACAGAAAGACAGGAGAAGGATCTGTTAGGAACTGAGCCCCTGCACTAATGCAATCTCTTCCTTTTTGTAATGTTGCGTTTTTTAAGAATTCTTTTCACATCTTAGTAACTTTGTTTAGTTACTATTAACTGTTTGCTCTCTCACTGTTCCTTCCCCCCCCATCCCCCCCCCCCCCCNTTGCAGGCCAGGGCTGTAGCAAGGTTGGAGTAAAAGGGTTGCCACTGTCTCTGGTGCCAAGAGGAGGTTCAGGTACTCATATATAAATGAGAACTTCTGTAGGTCCTTCTGTTCCTTATGCTTATGTTCAGCAAAGTGGAAGAACCCTGTGAGAGAGTGAGCGAGCATTGTCATGTCTGGAATAAGAGCGCCAGCCACTTCTTTTCACGACCAGTGTGCTGTAGGAAATAAGAAGTTGCTGTTTCTTTTGCAGAGAACACGTTTGAGGTGAAGCTGTTGAAGAATAGCTCAGGCCTTGGCTTCAGTTTCTGCCGTGAAGATAACCTTACACCAGAGCAGCTGGGCTCAACTATTGTAAGGGTGAAAAAGCTCTTCCCTGGGCAGCCTGCCGCAGAAAGTGGGCAGATAGAAATTGGGGACGTCATTCTGAAAGTGAACGGGGCATCACTAAAGGGTTTATCCCAGCAGGTTTGTATCTTAGAGTGAAATTCATGTAGTCCTGCAAGTCTTGGGGGGCCTGCATCTAATAATGAATCCTTCTGTGGCCATAGGAAGTCATCTCTGCTCTGAGGGGAACATCTCCAGAAGTCTCTCTTCTCCTTTGTCGGCCGCCATCTGGTATACTACCAGACATCGATCCTTCTTTGTTGGTAAGGAAGTACGGCATATGATTTTTCTTTTTAATTGCTATTTGAAGGTTCATTTATTTCAATCTGGTTAGTTAAATGCAAGATGCAGATGGAGGAATGGGGAGGGTGCTGACAGAAACATGATTCTTACAGTAAATCCCTCAGGAGTGTACTAAGCTTTTTGTGGAAATGTGAAAAGAATGCAGGGCTCTAATAATTTTTTTTCCCTCCTTTTTATGGCTTAAGACATTGAAAATTGGCTTATTACACTGTTGCGGAGTTTCTTTGTAGCCCAATGGTTTGAAGTTGATCTCAAATAGAAATTGGATATTTCTGTAATGTACGTGAAGAATATTTTGCGAAACGCCAATTGGGCTGGTTTTGATGCACCTAAAAGCAGGGAAAGATTGCCATATTTACGTACTGGAAATTAGAGGTGTCCCAAAGAATATTTTTAAAATGCTCCAATAAGAAAATTGAAAGAACAAAAGGCCATTTTAGGATACTTGGAAGAAGTGGAAATTAAATGTGTTTCAGCAAAAGAGGATGTAGAGGTATTATTCCATAATACAGGAAAGTGCGAAACTAAGAGACAAGTCTTCAATTTCAGTTATTTTTAATGCCATTTTCAAACAATAAAAACCATTCAAGTCTGATGACAGAAACATAAATGTACAAATACAAATCTAAGTGAAGTTAAAATTAGAGTAAGATAAGTGGCTGAACAAACTAATAATATGAATAACTAGTCCTGTAATTAACCTGTTTGTAGTATGTAATAAATTTAATGAAACAGTGCATCTATTGAAAGAAGAGGAAAAACCAATAAACAAATGACAGTTTTTGTTTATAACATTATGACAGATCACTGTGTTCATGAACACAAGAATTTGGCCATAAAAGCGTAAATGAAGCTTTTAAACTTCGTGTGTCTGCTAGCTGACATCGTTCTCGGGAATATGCAGTTATTGACAAAACTGTTCTTCATTCTCATAGGAGTTGGCTGAACAGTCTCCATTTGGTGTAAACCATCATAGTTTTTCTAGTTTATTGTGTAGCTTTTTGCTTTAAAGCTTCCCCGTTTCCCTCTTGTGTGAGATTAATTTGACTTCAGTTGCACTGTAAGCATCAGCAACTTGTTTTGGTTGGAAACGATGACTGCTGAGCATAGCTTAAAGGCATCTGACAGCTTTAAAGGCTCTCCGAGGCTAAAGCCAAGAGTATATTTGGTTTTATTAGATGAATTTGCAGTTCTTCAGCAGTATATGTTTCAAAGTTTTTTGCACGCTTTGTCTTGGCCAAGTTGTGTTGAACTTGGTGAAACTGCGCTATGATATGTTTACACAGGTAAGGCAACTCTTGCATGGAAGGAGCCACTGCCTAATTGCTTTTGGTAATTTTATGCAGTCTTTGCAACTTTCTTTTGTCATCAAAACTGGAGTTTGATGAATTAAATGTCCTTGTTCTCTCTAGACTCCCATCCATTCACCCCAACAAGTATTTCCAGATGTCAGCTTAGAAGGTTCTGGTCCATCAAATGCAGAGCAAGGCAACAGCTCAGCTGAAAATGAAACTACTGATCTGAGCATGAAAAGGCTAAAATCTCCCTCTAGAAGAGACAGCTACAGTGACAGCAGCAGGAGCGGTGATGAGGAGGTGATGGACTCACCAGCAGATGTGGGCCTTGGCTGGAGTTCTGCGCTACACCAAACTGCAGATGAAGCTATGACGCAGGCACATAGTCAGTATGAGGGACGAGGTGGTCAGGAGCAGGCTGTTCGCACCATCTTATATTCTGATCAAGAGGCTCCTAGCAAGTCAGAGCTTGAGGACAGGTATGCTGTTTATTGTGATTCTTGTCATGTTGCAGAAGGTGTTTACAAAAGTAGTTTATTGGACCAGTTCATAGAAATACTGGTTTTGGTTTGCTTTTTAGATCTGCATGCAGTCAATATTGGTCCATATATTCATTTATGGTTGACAGCCAGATTGTACAAGCTGATCCTTGTTTTTTGCTTATTTATCTGTAGTAATCTGCCACTGGATTTGCCATTGATCCCAACCTGTAGAACTGTTCCTGATGTTACCACATCCATTTTAATAAATGACTGTTTTGCTGCTCCTTCTTCTGAGCTGACTCCGCACCTGGAAGGAATGGATTCATTACTCAGCCAGCTGGAAAAAAATGCTGAAGAATACGAGCCAGTAATTTACTATTCCTGTCTTTCAGTAGCATAAATGTACCTACTGTCGTGGCAAACTGGAAGTTGTTTTAGCCGTGGTGTTGGGAGTGACTGCATAGAAGTTAGGCATATTAATTTACAAATGGGATAGTTATAGGTTATACTTGCACTAACCTGGGCATGTGCCTTATGAATGGCACACATACGTGTGCCATTTGTATCCGGTGAATGGCAGCTGCTCATAAAAACCTCTGCAGGCATTTTATGTCGGGGCTCCTGAGGAGTTGATATATTTCCCTCTGTAGGTGTGGAGGCATCCCTGTGTACATAGGTAGATGTATATATGTCTATTTCATGTGTCACTTCAGGCTGGAAAACTTGGCATTAAATATTTACCTACCTCTAAACCATATACTCAGAGGAAACTTCAATGGGGGATGCCTTGTTTCTGCCCTGTTAGTTTTCTGTGTGGTTGTTCAGAGATCAGAGGATAAATCAGGGCAGTAGGGACATTAGGAGGCCCTGGTTTTTTTGCTGCGTTTATATCTGTGAATACCAAAGACTTCCTGCTCTGCTGTAAAATGCACTATACTTTTGAGACTTTTCTGATATAGGTTCTTGCCGCCCCAGAAATGTGTTGTGGATCAGAAGGGACTTCTGCTTCCATATTGTCACATAATCTATTCACAGATTGGAAAAAAAAGAAAATTGAGCTTTGATATGTCTCAATTTTGAGGGTCTTTCAGGTTACAAAGCTATTCTAGCCCATACTCCAGTTTGAGAAATAAATTGTCCTTTTCTTAGTCTCTTCTTCAGAAATTTTTCTCAAACCTTCCTTGTGTTCTGTGAGTTTCTGTGCAAATGGGGCAGATGTGTATCTTTCAAATCAAAATTCATGCAAATAAAAATAGTCGAAACGTGTCCATGTATTCTGTTCCAAGATCAGCTATAGTATTGTATCTCACTGTAGGAAGATGCACTCACCTATTTTCATCAGTTGAATAATTCCTGATTGTTGTCTTATCTGAAAAATACTGAGCCTTTTTTTAATGTGTGGCAGCTAGTTGAGGGTAAAATAAGGTGTGGGTTCTGGTATGTGCCTTCACAATTTTGTTTAGATCATAGGCCTTTGCCATAACCCAAGCTTAGCTCCACGCGAAACAGTAGTGTGTCTGAATTCGAGGTTTTTACTTCAAGCAGCTAAAGTGAGCCTGCTAAGACATGCATTGGTACTGTCTATGCTTGCATTTCACTTAAACCGATAGGTAAATCAGTTGTCTATGTCTAACTGTCATATGCTATGTCAATGCTTCAGTAAAACATTCAAATTGCTTCTGTTTGTCTGTTTTGTAAAGTGCTGTTTTCTTCCCCTAGGAAGTAGAGCTCCAAGTCACTATGACAAAGTCAGAAAAGGGCAGTCTGGGTTTTACAGTGACCAAAGGTAACGATAGCGTTGGCTGCTACATTCATGACATTGTTCAGGATCCTGCCAAAAGTGATGGGAGACTACGACCTGGAGACCGACTGATAAAAGTGAGAGAATTAATGTTTTCAGATACAGGGATGACATGAAAAGGACAACTTTGAGTCAAAAAAAAAAAGTGAACTCTGTTGTGAGACAAAGTAAATGTGGTTAAGGAACAAAGCCATGCACCTTCAAGGGATATAATTTGTTAGCATTCCGACAAAAGAAGTACAAGTATAAAAGCACGTGAGAAGATTGCTGAAGGAACTCACGATATTTCCCACAGCTAAGCATGTGTGCAACAACTGTTCATCATGGCAAAAAATGGTTTAAAGAGAAAAGCATTCATTCATTAAATAAGATGATTGCTCAGATATGTGAAGGAGTTGTTGGTCAAATACATCTATGTCTAGCATATTGTTAGGAAATAAATTTTAAGAGATTTGCTGTAGAAGAGTTTACCAGGTACATACCACGTAGTACAGATGTTCATTGTAGAATCATAAAATAGTTTGGGTTGGAAGGGACCTCTAAAACCACCCTGCAGGGACATCTTCAACTAGATCAGGTTGCTCAGTGCCCTGTCCAACCTGACCTTGAATTTTTCCAAGGATGGGGCACCTACCACCTCTCTGAGCAACCTGTTCCGTTGCTTCACCACCCCCGCTGTAAAAAATGTCTTCCATATATCTAGTCTAAACCTTCTCTCTTTTAATTTTAAACCATTACCCCTTGTCCTGTCGCACCAGGCCCTTCTAAAAAGCTTGTCCCCATCTTTCTTATAAGTCCCCTTTAAGTACTGAAAGGCCGCAATAAGGTCTCCCCAGAGCCTTCTGTTCTCCAGGCTGAACAATCCCAACTCTGTCAGCCATCCTCACAGGAGAGGTGCTCCAGCCCTCTGATCATCTTTGTGTCCCTCCTCTGGACTCGCTCCAGCAGGTCCATGTGCTTCTTATGTTGAGGTCCCCAGAGCTGGATGCAGGACTTGAGGTGGGGTCTCACCAGGGTGGAGTAGAGGGGCAGAATCACCTCCCTTGACCTGCTGGCCACACTTCTTTTGATGCAAGCTCAGGATACAGTTGGCTTTTTGGGCTGCAAGTGCACATTGCCGGCTCATGCCCAGCTTTTCATCCACCAAGTACCTTTAGGTCCTTCTCGGCAAGGCTGCTCTCAATTCCTTCGTTCCCCAGCCTGTATTGATACCGGGGGTTGCCCCAGCCCAGATGCAGGACTCTGCACTTGGCCTTGTTGAACATCACGAGCTTCACACAGGCGCATTTCTCAAGCTTGTCCAGGTCCCTCTGCATGGCATCCTGTCCCTTATAGTATTTGTTTCTGACCTATGGAAAATTTACATTTAGGCTTATGGGGACTCCAAGCACTAGTGACAAAGTGCGTTGCACAGAGCATGTGTGTGAGTCATTACTAGATCAGGACACTGAAGCACTGCTGAATACTGTTAAACCTTAATATTAAGTTAGGCAAATACAAGTCAAATTAGATTGGGTTGTGAGTCAGACTTTCAGGTGTTGGCCTCTGCTGTTATAGCATTCTGACTTTTTAAATAGGAACAGTAAAACAAGGTACCTCTTCAGATTGTTTAATATTTTGACCTTTGGACTGTAAACTTGTTTCTTCACTTGCAAAAGTTCAGTTACATTTATGTGTTCTGTCTCCTTGGGTAAATATGATGAACTGCAACTGCTGTCGATAAAGCCTCTGTTGTTTTGTCCTTTAATGTCAGATGTCAACAATAGGAACAGTAATAAACATTTCTGCAGTAATGCTGTTTTACTTGGAACCTAACAAGGGGATCTCTTGCTCTTATTTTCACAGGTTAATGACATTGATGTCACTAACATGAGTCATACCGATGCAGTAAACTTTCTCCGTGCTGCCCCAAAGACTGTCAAATTGGTGCTGGGGCGAGTTTTGGAGTTACCGAAGATGCCAGTGTTGCCTCACGTGCTGCCTGATATTACACTAACGTGCCATAAGGAGGAGCTAGGTAACGTAGAAGTACACTACTTTTTGCTCTAAAGGAAAATTTTTCCCTTTGGTTTCAAAGAAAGATTTGATTTAATTTTTTTTTCCCTCCCCCTTTTTCCTGCAAAGGTTTGTTGTTATCAGGAGGTCATGACAGCCTTTACCAAGTTGTGTATATTAGTGACATTCTCCCCAAATCAGTTGCTGCCAGAGAGGAGAGTCTCCGTGCGCTAGATATTATCCATTACATTAATGGAGTAAGCACACAGGGAATGACCCTGAGAGAAGCCAAAAGAATGTTGGAAACATACCTTCCGAAAGTAGTGCTCAAAGCGACCAGGTATATTTT
The DNA here is from genome assembly GCA_013400035.1 of Rynchops niger. NCBI lineage: Eukaryota > Metazoa > Chordata > Aves > Charadriiformes > Laridae > Rynchops > Rynchops niger. The sequence continues at coordinate 109,527 of VXBH01009958.1, forward strand.
GGAAGTGAATGCTTCCCTGTACTTCCTTTTTTTTTTTTTTTTTTTTCACATGATTGTATGAGTATATTGGTAAAACACAATCCTGGTACAACAACTAATTCACCAGAGCTGTACTAGCTGGCATGTTACTGAGGACTGATGCCACAAAAAGGGTCTGTATATACGCAGCTCTTGTGCTTCAGTGGAGCAGAAGGGTACTTGCTGTGCTTTGTGTTTCTTGGGAAGACAAGGTTGTGTCCAGCTATGAAGTGCAAGTGTTCAAAATACCATTATCAAAACATGACACAGGTTATTTAAATACAGTTACTGCTATTGAGGGTTCTGTTGGCATAAAAAAAGAGATAAAATGTTGTTTTGTGCTTAAATAATTCTACTGTCACATGGATGTCCCAGCACCCTGGTGAATGTCAAAACGTTGTGGCACAGATCCCAGTGCGCCACTGTATTTTCACTGATCCCTGCTGCTTCTTGTATGGCAATGCAGCATGCAGGAGTCCAAAAAACTCTCCAGATTACTCTGTTTTAATATTTACATGGGACTGAAACATTTACTTAATTTTTGAAGCCTTCCAGTCCAGCCATGCCTGCGGTTCTTTGCTTCTTGTCTCCCTTTCTCCTTCCCACTCTGTTTTATCCCAGAAGGGGAAGAAGTTGCAAAGTCCTGAGGCAACAAGGTCTAATCTCTTTGTCAGAATTTAGAAGGAAAGTCCAGCTATAACGAACTCTTTGGTGCTTCCTGAAGTAGGAACTAACCTAACTTAATCTCTCTCGTTGAATATTTTAAGTATTCCAAAACTGTTGTACTAGAAAGCACAATTAGCAGTTTTACTGATAGTACATATTTACATCTATATCTGATGATTACCATGATTGGGTTTTTTTAAATAAAAATTTCCATAAACATTTCTTTTCACAGAGATGGTCATGCAGTGCTTCCAAAATCCAAAAGCCTTGCTAGCTCAAATCCCTGGCCAAGGAAAGCTAATGGTAAGATTTGCTTGCTTACTTATTGCAAGTGAAGTGCATGTGTTTATAAAAGTGAAGGAACTGATATGGGCCCTAAGACACCATCCTTGTCCAGTGGCACTAGAACTCCACTTACTGAGATCAGCTCCAGCAGGTGTTTTCTTGATCTCTCTTTTAAAAGCACCACAAAAAGAGATTCAGCAATAGTTGTCTTATGATTTCATTTCTCTTGTAGTTTAGAAATTCTCTCTCATAGCAACTCCAAGTCTTTCAAGGAGTTAAAAAAAAAAAAATCAATCAATTGACTATCATCATCATAATTGTTAATAATAATAATATTGTTGTTTCCTCTAACCAGGCATAAAAATGCCGATTTGTTACATTTGAAAGGGCTTCAGGTCTCCCATTGCTCTTCTCTTTTTCAAGACTAAGGGAACCCAAATTGATTTTATTCCTCCCCCCCAGTTTGTTTACATCTCCCTGTTTTCCTCTTCAGGTGTGGTGCTTCTGATCACACACACGGCATTGGTGGAGGCTCACCTGTGCCAAGCACACAGGAAGAATAATTTCGAGGTTGTGTAGACAGTATTCCTGTTAATACGTCCTGAGTGAGATTAACTTCCTTTCTCTAAATAGTTCGTTGCTCACTCAGACTCAGGATCCTTTACCCACCTACATTTGCTTCTGTGCAGAGGAAGTACCAATGTGGTTACTTAGCGTGTTAAGCATTTGCTTTTTCTTTGAAGTGTGTAACTTCACATTTGTCTTGATTCATCATAGTCTCATTTTTCATGCTTCATTTAATAGATCTAGATAACTTTTAGTTAACTAGTTGCAAATTATTGCAACTCTTACAGTTTAGCGTTGCTTACGTATTTTCTAAGTATGCCACACATTTTGTTTCAAAAAACTTAGTCGAGATACTCAGTATGAACAAGCCCTGTAACCAAATCTTGGAAGACCTCACTTAAAACTCCCTTCCTGTAGATGACTTGTCGTGTATAGGTTCACGACAACATACAAGGTTACTCTTAGCCTTCAGTTATTTCATCTATAAGTTTCTTCATTTGTAAAAGCATGGTGTATATGAAAATCCAGAACTTCACTAGTGTGTAGGTATATAACACCGACTGGTTCCACTTTGTCTCATTTATTATACTAGTACTGGGATGTCTAGGATAGGCGGTGGTCTCTGATATCATAGTATCACTCTCTTCTTTACCAAGAAGGGAAGGGTGCCTTTGAACAAGGACCCAGATGTCAAATGATGTTTAAAACAAAAAGTTAGTGATGGGTGATTGCAGGGTTGTATTTTGGACATTTTAAGGGAAAGGGAATTATGCCCTGTTTCCCAAAGGTGCGTGTTTCCACTCTATGTTGTTAAGCTATTTAGCAGCATTTCTCCTTGCTTAGAGCCGGTTACTTGTGTTAGCATTCGTGCTTTATGATCCCGTTGAATGTAACACACAAAAAGCCTTTATAAAGTAGTCCATTGGACATAAGCTTGGCAGTGCCCAGTAACCAGGCAGGCAGAAATGTTATTCATTTTATAACATAATATTAAGTACCTCGTTTCTTTTACAAAAATAATTGATAGAGGCTAATTTAATTTCTGTGACAAAGTTCTGTGAAGTTGTTGGGTTTTTCCCATTTTTGTTTAGGCTGTTCCTGTGGTGATACCTGTGACAAAAGTGAAAAGAAAACCGATGCGTATGGGCCCAAGGTAAATATTTCTCTATTGTACTTATTATCATTAACCATAGAAAAGCATCTACCTTACACACTTTAACTAAGTAAACAATCTGTTAACGAAAGTATGTAAACCCACTGTTGTCAGTTGATGTGAGTAAGCAGTAATCATAATAAATATGCAATTTTTTTAATTGATCTTCTCTTTTTTTGGGACTGCTTTATCAAAAGACAGACAGTCTTATGAGAAGGATGCGAGGCTATGATCCGGAAAACTCCATTCTGGTCACAGTTTCTGCAGATGCTTGCATGTTACACTTACTGTGTGGTTTTATTTCTTTTTCTCCTCCCTCCCCTTGTTTTTTCTGAGAAATGGTGTGTTATGGAACCAGAAGTATTGAAGCCTTCATATGTTTTATAAAGGTTACAATAATGTTAAATACTACTGTATGTTCTGTTGTAGTAGTTGCTTCTCCATCACCCTATATTTTTTTTCTTGGTTTCTTTAAATTTGTTCTTATTTGCTCTTTTCACGTGAAACTTCTAACACACCCAAAAGCTGCCCAGCCATCACCCAGCTGTCTCAGATGGGAATATGATACGAATAGGGGTTTTTATCTGTTGCTAAGCAGAACAATGAACTTTTTAAGGGTTGCTTGCTGCTTCAACAAACTGCTAGACTCTTTATGAGCTAATTCGTACTGTTCTTCGCTTTCTTAGATAAATGGCAATGGCATCCTAGGACCTTCTCAGGCAAATACAGAAAATAATATCCATCACACAGAAGGACTAATGAATCTCTCAGAATCTGGAGATGCACCTTCCCTTGGCTTTACCAATCATATGTCAGACTTTTCTAAACACAGTGACAGATCAGGTAAGAAGAGGTCAGATGGGGGACAGTGTGATGCAATTTTTAGCGTACAAGAGAGTCAAGGCATTGTTGAATAGGATTAAATAAGTGAATGTTAGGCTGACAGTCAATTTTAGAAGATAATCTCCAAATAGTGTGCTCTGCTTTAGAGGAATTGGTTGATGTTGGAAGTAGATTCATGGAAGTTGGATTCAGTGCTGGAGAGAAATGAAGGAAATTATAATAGCTAGAAATAATGCCATGGTGTCTGCCTCTAATTTTTTTTTCCCCCAAAACATCCTATATTGGGAAAACTTGTCATTTTATACTATTTCTCTTTAGAAACAGAGGTTCCAGATGATGAGTATTACGATGAGGATGATCACAATGAAGTTGTCCAGTATCTGTTGGATGTTGTAGATGAGGAAGCCCAGAATCTTTTAAATCGTAATAATGCAACTTCAGAGGCTCAGTGTCTTCTACATCTCAAGAAGGCCACATCAGAAGATCACCTGCCAGGTAACATGAGCCATTAAAAAAGCATATCATTAACAGCAAAATACTTCTTGAAACAAGGTGCCAAGCAAGCATTTGATTTGGCAAGAGGGAGAGTTGACATTGAATTGATGTGTGAACTGAAATTTTCCCAAGTGGAACGCAGACAAATGGTTGCTGGTTCCAGTGAACTCTAGATGCAATTTAGTAAGTCAAGTTCTAGTTTGATAAATCTGGATTTTGCTTTAAGTAATCTGGAAAATGTAATCCTGTTCTGGAGTTGTCTCTTGAGTGGAATCCATGTTGTTTTGGTACCTGGTTCTGCAGCTACAGCCATGTTGAAATGTTGAACCATGTCAACATTTCATTGATAGCGGATTGTACAACTTGGAAATGTGTTGAGATTTCTCAAAACCAAATAATTTGCCAACCTGCTTTGTCTCTTTTAGAAAAACTTGTTTTCAGTACCTGCTTCTCTATGTACACCTTTGTTTTCCTTTGTTCCATCTCCTCGGCTCCAGTTGTTATTAACTGATATTTAGTGTGGAGTAGGATTTGTAGTTCCTGTGTGATGTCAGGCTATGTACGTATGCTCCAAAAGTTCGAGTAAGATTCTTGCTACTCCTGTAGAGGTTCCTTCTAGAACTCAATGTATACCTTCCAAAATCAAAATTATTTCAGCTCTTTAAGTTCATTGGGTTATTGTCATTGGAGATTACATTAGAAATCAGGAAACGGTGAGGTTCTGGCTGTGCCAGGACTTCAGCTGAAGAATATCATTGGAGCTCCACTACTTCCAGTTTCTTGTAGCTAGGATCTGGCCTTTGCAGCTGATGATGAATAGATTCCATAAGATATGGCAGCAGGGAACTACTGTAGCAGACGGATACAAGTCAGATTTTTATCCAGCACACCTTAACTAGGTCTTGTTTAATACAAAGAGCAGGTAGAATCCTGATTTAGACCTACTGCTGGTCTAAATATAACTGAATTGCAAAAACACTACTGACATGGGAAGCTGGTAACTTACTAGCACTAACCTGTCCATCCATTGGTGGCATAGATATGTTAGCTGTGGCATAGATATGTTAGCTATGCAAACTGCCTCACACGTAATGACAGGTGTTCCAGTTAAAAAGGAAAGAAGCCTGAAGTCTCTGATTACCCTATACAATAAGGGTAGCAAAGGGACTTAGAAGATGTGTCTTGGTTATTCTGGCACCTGTGTTCGCTGTGTAGTGCCAGACAGGTGTAACAGGATGCACATCTAAGAAGGTGACTTGTGGGCATCTTTGGGTATGTTTATGCTGTATGTCCTGATTTTTCTGTTCCAGTAGAGATGAATGGAAAGCTGACAGAAGATAAGTCTGAAGACACAGACTGTGATGGGTCATCTTTACCTGAAGATTTTTCGGAGGTGGGATGGCAAGAAGCTGGCATTCATTTGTCTGCTGATTTTGCTTTCTCAGACACTTTTTCAATTTATTATTTTCCTAATTGGCATAGAACTTGTGAAAATAACTCTACATGTCCTTTAAATGAAAACATCTTTGTTGGTAGTAGCCATAAATGATGTACAAATATTTATTTTTTAAATAGTGTATGATTATTCTATCATAAATTAACTGTATAAGAATAAAACATAGTTATTTTGCACTGTGTCTCATATAAACCCCAACAGCTTTTCCTAAAAAGTGCGATAATCAACTACCTTTAAATGTTATTTCAGATGTTTAATCTAAAAGTTTTCCTTGATTCCTGCTGAAAGAAGGGAAGCAGTCTCAATAGTACTGTGTAGACTTAACTGTCCAAAATGTAAATTTGAAATTTCTTTTCCTCCTACTTTTTGCTAAGATATGTGTGTTAACTTGAATAACTTCTGTATGTGGTTTGCCCCACATTATTGCATGTCCTGTTTTACATCAGTCACTAGATACCCAGGTTTTGTCTCATATTTTAAATCAGAACTCCGTCTGTCCAGCACATCGTGGCTGTTGCAGCTTTCTGTCCAGTTAGTAGAGCTGAGGATAAAATCTGGCTCTGTGTCAGTGTGCTCTAGGAGATCCACAAGCCAAATTCTCTGAGTATGGTAGTGGACACTTGCAAGCTGGCTTAATAAGTGTAAACATCACTGTAAATAAAATAGAGTTTTTCTTGGAAGGAGGATTGAAATGCCTCCTTTTCTGCTGACTCTTCATCCTCTGTTGAGGAAGGCTTATGTAGGAGTACCTGTCACTTAGAGGCGAAGCTCTGTTCTATATACGAAAAGTGGCTTGACAGTAGACAGAAGCTTTTACTGTGAAACTTACCTCATAACGGGTTGTTAAGTATTAGAAACACAAGAAGTCAACTGGAGAAAATTTAGGTGCTCTGCTGCTGCAAGTCAGGAATGATTTTAAGATAGTTTTTTGGCATTGTTACAGTTGAACCTCTTTCCAAGCGCTCAGTGTTCTTGTCCTCTGTTATTTTGGGTTAATGAGATTTCTAAAAGAGGAAAGTCTTTCATCATGGGCTGCTCTGAACTTAGTACCCTTCAGAAATAGTCCATGTAATTGTTAATTGTTTAAAATTTACAGTGGGTGTTATAACTATGTCCTTTAATGTGTTTTGAAATATTTCTTCCACTAGCCAACACACGTAAATGGTTGTGAAGACTATCGTGAAGTAAAAGCTCTGCCAGAAAGGTAAGATTTCTTTTCTAATGTTGCTTGAAAGCAAACCTGTGACGTCTGAAACTCTGAAGAGGAATATGTTAAAATGAGAGAGAAAAACCAACCAAACAAGCAAAAAAAAAAACCCCACCCCCAAACCAAATCCAATGAAATATCTGTGCAATGTCTTGTTGAATTGCTCTCTGTCTATTCTTGTTATTTAAAAGGTTGCAGCTTGCCTGAATACTAGTCAGCTTTATGTGGCTTACTATGCCCTAATTTTATTTATTTATTTTGATATGTGGTTATAACACATAACTGGACTGTGTTCAAATAGCTCCAAATAACTTAATCTGTATTGTACTAACGATTTGGTACTTGCATGGGACGAAAATGTTCAAACAATGCTGTTTTCAGTTTGAAGTTTCTTCTTCATTACGTTTCATCAAGTTTCTTCTTCTGGGTTTAGAACACAGAAACTAAACTGTATAATTTGACTGGTCCATCTGTTCCCATTTGGGTGCTTGGGGCTTTTTTTTCTTTTTTTTTTTTTTTTTTTACACGGAAAACTAAGGATATGCCTGGCCAAGTTACCAGCTGTCCTTTTGAGCCACATTGACTTTTGGAAATTCCCAAGGTGATTTTTCTTTGTGAGATAATTTTAGACCTTAGCCTAAGTGAAGCATCAGTCAAAGTGTACTACTTTTTACGTTTTGATAAAGTTTCTGGGAAGTTTTGGGTTGAGACTTAGCACAAGCAGTGATGTTATGACCTAAAATACTTCATACATTTATCACCGCCTTCAAGAAAGCTAGAAAACTTGCATTTGAAAATGGATATTCTAGTGTATAGGTAGTGAATTATGTGAATGGTACAAATCTGCTATTGGATGTTATTTGACTGGTTAGCCTTTGAAAAGTACTTGCAGTGATAGTCGTTACTAGAGGCATGTCTTCCTTTCTCTTTTTCCACTGTTACCTTTTTCAAATCTCTGCTGGGGATTTAAAAAAGGGGAAAAAAAAAAAAGTGTGTTTTGAGAATGTTGGTGTGGATCCAGTTCAGGAATACTGGTAGCTGCAAATTACTTTCTGGCGATTTTTTTGGGGGGGTTTTTTTTTTTTTTGTAAGATTGCAAATGTGTTGGTTATTTCTAGATGTTCTTTCTCACTTCCATACCTTGTACTTTTATAGATGTCCTCCACAACCTTCCTTGAGCCAAGCAGGCGAAGATGAAATCACGTGGGGAAGTGATGAGCGGCTGATTGAATCAGTCAGCCAGGAACGTGTAAATAAAGGCAAGAACTTTAACAAATAATCAGTGGAAAACTGAGGATCGCATTAAATAGAGAAAATGTCAGAAGTGAATTTTAAAATGTCCTGGATATGTTTTGAGGGTGTAATGACAGGTATAATGGTAAATCTAAAAGCTCAGCAGCCCACTGGAAAGGATCTTTACAGCTCTGTGTAGTAGATGTGTGAGTGTTAATAGGAACAGTATTGGTGATGTTGTGCTTATAGTTGTAGTAGAGTTGAAACCAGCTGTGACGCATTCTTCCATAGTGTCTGTCTGACAAAAGCTGTTTGAATGTGATCAGATCGATGTATCGTGCTTCCCATACTGCCGCTCCATGCTCAAATTAGGCAGTATTTTTTTTCTTGACTGTCATTCTTCCACTGCTGCTCAATGTGGCAGAGCAGAACACTACGCAATTTGATGCGTTTGGCAGAATCTAGTCTTTACTTTTTGAGGTAGCATTAGAAATGTCAGTTCCTGAAGTTCATATACAGTAGCCTTTCCTCTGCATTCATTAAAAGAAAAAAGGATAATCCATGACTGAGTCAGTAGATTTAGGATGCTTTTAATTACGATACCAGGGAGACTCTTCTTTTATTAATTTGGTTGTGCTTCAGAGAAATACTGAAGACCTGACAGAAAGCAAGCTATATTGGAGGAAAAAAAAAAAGATGTTTTTAACACATCTTACTATTACCACTTGAAAGACATGTGCTAAAAACAAAGTCACAGGCTGTGATGTTTAAGTGGTGAGTTCTGAATTCATTGCTGTGTGCATTCATCAATTTTGTAGGTTATTGCGTTACAATTTACATATTACAATTTACAACTGACGTATAAAATGTATTTGAAGTTTGTTTCAGTGTATTTATTGGAAGTTCAGGAAAATACTCCCTTTGCTTCCTGGATTCATCAAAGCTGATTTTGCGTCGTACAGGCTTTGATAGTTAATTTGGTTTTGCCTGTCAAACTGAGAGGACATCTGTGTATTCTCTGTGGTGTGGAGGCATTCTAGAGAAAACGGATAGTACAGTGGGAAGCAACAGGGAAATCCAACATTACACTACAGTTTACGTTTCCCTAGTTTTAGCTATTTATTTATATTTATATCAGTCAGTCTTGTTCTTCTGCTAGATTTCCCTTTAGTGACAGATGAAGAGATCTCTGCACTGCCTACTGTGAATGTGCTCCCTGGAGGCAAGTACTCAGGAGCCAAATTAAAGTCAGTAATCAGGATGTTGCGTGGATTGCTGGAACAGGGCATCCCTTCTAAAGAGATTGAAGTGAGTAACTGTTTGTCTCTTAAAGTCCTTTTTTCTATTATGAAACGGTTAGAAATAGAATGGCTGATTCATCACTGTGTTAAATACCACAGCTCTTTAATTTGCAGCTCTAGAGATGAAAAGACTTCTTTTACCAGACTTCTCTCCCTTCCCCCGCTAGCCACTGAGACATAAGATGAGTTTGAACTGGGGGTTCAATTCAAAAGTGTGTTTACAACATTATAGCTTTTGCTAAATTACCCAGTGAATATGACATTAACAGGCATAGGCAAGGTAAATAAAGACTGTGAAATCTAGTAGCAGAATGTGAAAACAACCTTTCCAAAGTCTTAAGTCAGCCATATTACATGATCTCTTTTTTGGGAGAATGAGATAAAATATTTACTGCATAATAGGTTTTTTAAATTTTGTTTCACTTTCTTAGCTATGTGAAATTAGATTCCTTCCTGTGACGGAATTATTTTGCATATCTGCGTTAGGATTTTTTTAATTACTCTGTAAAAGGCTTGGTTACATAACTGCTCTTAACAGTTATTAGGCATTCGGTGCTTTCTAATGCATGTATAATTGCTTCTTTACAGAACCTTCAGGAGTTAAAACCTTTGGATCAGTGTTTGATTGGACAAGCAAAGGAGAACAGGAAAAAGAACAGATATAAAAACATACTTCCTTGTAAGTCCTAACTAATCTGAAGTTCATTGTTGATATTTGTCACCACCTGTATGGTCAGATGAATTGGATCAGAAGTGAGATGGTTTGATTCCCAGTCCTAGTTCTGCTACTGAGTAGGGAAAAAAATAAATCTGCCGCTCATTTTCTACAATGTAAAGCAAGCATTTATAAAGGACTTTTAAGATCAGTGAACAATAGACTGTTCCCTACCTACTGCAGTAGGTAGGGATGGATGTTCACAGATTCTTCAGTTGTTTCAGCAGATCCTGTCTCTTAAATGAGATATCTTGTCTGGCTCCATATGTATTTTTTTTTTCAGTTTTACCCATGTAAAATTGGAAAAACAGGCATGAATACTATTGTCATTAAATTTACTGCAACAAAGTTTTGTTTGTTAGGTGGGAGATATGTGAAGAAGTGAGAACTGACAAAGGTTAGTTCTGAGTGAGAAATATTCAGCCTCAGTTTCAGAGGTGCTACAGTTCAAATCACATATCCTGCCTGTCTGCTGATTTATTGTTTTATTTATAGAATGTGTTGAGTTGGAAGGGACCTTTAAAGATCATCCAGTCCAACCCCCCTGCACTAAGCAGGACATCTTTAACTAGATCACGTTGCTCAGAACCTCATCAAGCTGGGCCTTGAATGTCTCCAGGGATGGGGCCTCCACCACCTCTCTGGGCAACCTGTGCCAGTGTCTCACCACCCTCGTTGTAAAGAACTTCATCCTAATGTCTAATCTAACCCTGCCCTGCTCTAGTTTAAAACCATTGCCCCTAGCCCTGTCACTACGTGCCCTTGCAAACAGCCCCTCCCCAGCTTTCCTGTAGGCCCCCTTTAGTTACTGGAAGGCTGCTATAAGGTCTCCCCAGAGCCTTCTCTTCTCCAGGCTGAACAACCCCAACTCTTTCAGCCTGTCTTCGTAGGAGAGGTGCTCCAGCCCTTTGATCATCCTTGTGGCCCTCTTCTGGACCCACTCCAACAGGTCCATGTCCTTCTTGTGCTGAGGGTTCCAGAGCTGGATACAGTACTCCAGGTGGGGTCTCACGAGAGCAGAGTAGAGGGGGAGAATCACCTCTCTCAATCTGCTGGCCACGGTTCTTCTGATGCAACCCAGGATGCGATTGGCCTTCGGGCCTGCAAGTGCACGTTGGTGGCTCATGTCCAGAGTTTCATACACCAGTACCCCCAACTCCTTTTCCGTAGGGCTGCTCTCTGTCACATCATCCCCCAGCCGGTATTGATAACGAGGATTGTCCTGACCTGAGCGCAGGACCTTGCACTTGGCCTTGTTGAACTTCATGAGATTTGCACAGGCCCACCTCTCTAGCTTATCCAGGTCCCTCTGGATGACATCCAGTCCCTCTGGCATGTTGACCACACCGCTCAGCTTGGTGTCATTGGCAAACTTGCTGAGGGTGCACTTGCTCCCGCTGTCTATATCATTGATGAAGATATTAAACAGCACTGGTCCCAGTACGGATCCCTGAGAGGCGCCACTTGTCACCCCTCTCCATCTGGACATCGAGCCATTGATCACTACCCTCTGGATGCTACTGTCCAGCCAGTTGCTACCATCCACCGAACGGTCCACCCATCAAATCCATCTCTCTCCAATTTAGAGAGAAGGATGTTGTGGGGGGCCATGTCAAAGACCTTGCAAAAGTCCAGATAGATGATAACCGTAGCTCTTCCCTTGTCCACTGGTGTAGTTGCTCCATTGTAGAAGGCCACCAGGTTGGTTCAGGTAGGACTTGCCCTTGGTGAAGCCATGCTGGCTGTCTCAAATCACCTCCCTGTCCTCCACGTGCCTTAGCATAGCTTCTAGGAGGATCTCTTCCATGATCTTCCCAGGCACAGAGGCACAGCTGACCACAGCTGGTCAGTAGTTCCCAGCACCCTCCTTTCTACCCTTTTTAAAAATGGGTGTGATGTTTCCCTTTTTCCAGTCACCAGGGACTTCACCTGACTGCCACAACTTTTCAAGTATCATGGAGAGTGGCTTGGCAACTACATCAACCAGTTTCCTCAGGACTCTGGGGTGCACCTCATCAGGTCCTGTGGATGTGTGTGTGTGTTCAGGTTCCTCAGGTGGTCACAAACCCTGTCTTCATGTACAGTGGGAGGGACTTTGTCTTGCAGGTCCCCATCCTGTGGTCCTTCCACTTGGGAGATGTGAGGAAAGAGGTTGGCAGTGAAGACCAAGGCAAAAAAGTTGTTGAGAACCTCAGCCTTCTCCTTGTCTGTTGTTACCAGTTTGCCATTCTTGGTCATCAGGGAGAGTACACTTTCTTTAACCTTCCTTTTCTGGTTGACACACCTGTAGAAGCCCTTCTTGTTATTCCTAGCCAAGTTCAACTCCAGCCGTGCCTGGGCCTTCCTGACCTCATCCCTTCATAACCGGGCAGCGTCCCTGTATTCTTCCCAGGATACCTGATCCTGCTTGAACTGCATGTGCAGTTCGTTCTTGCCTTTTAGTTTGACCAGCAGGTCCCAACTCAGCCATGCTGGTCTCTTCCCTTTCTTGCTTGATTTCTTAAACCTGGGGATCGAGAGCTCTTGTGCTGTATGGAAAACATCCCTGAAGATCTGCCAGCTCTGTTCTGCCCCCTTGTCCCTGGAGACCGTTTCCCAGGGGGTCCTACTAACTCCTTGAAGAGCCGAAGGTTTGCTTTCCTAAAATGCAGGGTCCTGACTAGGCTCCTTGTCTGGCACATATCCCTCAGGACTGTGAACTCAACCAGTGCATGGTCACTGCAGCCCAGGCTGCCTCCAGTCCTGACATCCCTTGCATTGGTGACTATGAGGTCCAGTGTGGCATCCCCTCGGGTAGGGCTGTTTCCTGTCTTGGGAAGTTATCGTCGAGGCACTCCAGGAACCTCCTGGATTGTCTACAGCTCGCTGTGTTACTTTTCCAGCAGATGTCGGGGTGGTTGAAATCCCCCAGCAGGACGAGAGCCTTCGTGCGCAATGCCTCCTGTAGCTGGAGTCAGAAGGCTTCATCAGTAGGTTCCCCTTGATCAGGTGGCCTGTAGTAGACACCAACCACAAGGTTCCACTTGTTACCCCGGTCTTTAATTCCTACCCATAAGCTTTTGACTTCCTCTTGGCTGTTCTTTAGGGACATCTCTTCACACTCTATCCCTTCCTTAACATAGAGGGCAACACCTCCACCCCTCCTTCCTTGCTTGTCCCTTCTGAACAGCCTGTAGCCATCGATAGCCACACTCCAGTCATAGGATTTGTCCCACCAGGTTTCAGTAATGGCCACTATGTCATAGCTTTCCTGTAGCATGGTAGCTTCCACCTCCTCCTGTTTGTTGCCCATGCTGCGTGCATTCGTGTAGAGGCACTTCCGCTGGGCTGTCGGCTGTGTCACCTACTTAGAGGAGCACACCTTGGCGTGTTTCTCAGGTGTTTCCCTGTTGACTCTGACTACTTTAGGAGCCCCTGGCTTGTCCCCCTAAGACTTTGTGATGTAGCATGCCTAGCATGCCTCGGGGCAACAGGTCAAAGGCCATTACTAGAGCCCCATCCCTCTAACCCTGATGTGTCATCCCATGCCTTGTCACAGACAAGCCTGATATTATCTTCCTCCCCCTTCACATCCAGTTTAAAGCCCTGTCGATCAGCCCCACAATCTCTTGGGCAAAGATGTTCTTCCCCCTTTGAGAAAGGTGTCTCCCATTTGATGCCAGCAAGCCTGGTGCCGTGTAGGCCATCCCATTGTCAAAAAACCCAAAATTGTGGTGGTGACACCTGCCTAGGAGCCGTGTATTGATACACTGGATTCGTCTGTTCCTTCCAATGTCACTGCCTGCAACTGGAAGGAGTGAGGACAAAAATAACCTGTGCCCCAGATGCCCTCACTAACCTTCCTGAGGCCCTGAAGTCCCCTTTGATTGCTCTTGGACTAGTTGCAGCTTCCTTTCCACCTACATGGAAGATCAATAATGGGCAATGGTCTGAGGACTGTATGAAGCTAGGAAGTTTCCTGGTGATGTCCTTAACGTGGGCTCCAGGAAGACAGCAGATGTCCCTGTGAGGATGGTCTGCCCGGCATATTGGACCCTCTGTTCCCCTCAGGAGGGAGTCACCAACAACTATAACCCTTCTTTTCTTCTTTGTGGATGTGATTGTGATATGGGCAGTGCGCCTTTCTGACTGTGGAGACACCTCTGGTGTAGATTGGCCATCATCCATATCCTCATTTGACTGGCCTTCCTCATCCAGTACCTCATATCTGCTGTTCAGAGGTACTGGGAGGGGTGGGGTGGGCAAGGAGAGAGTTCACCTGCTGCCCTGACTGCGAACTCGCCTCCATTCACTCCCTTCATTTAGGTTTCTGCCTGACAGGAGCAGGGTGCAGGGGGCCCTTGATCCTGGGTACACTCTGCCAGGTGCTTCTGTTTCTGTATCAAGGAGGCAGAGCCTAGCTCCACCAGTCTGCTGCTTCTTCAGCCTCCCTGATACTGCTTAACCTGTCAACTTTCTCTCTCAGCTCTGCCATCGGGCTGAGCACATCATTCACCAGTTCATAACGTAGACGGTTGTTCCCACAGCCGCTTCCCATTGCCAGGGAAATGCTCTGGCACTCCCTGCAGCCCTGGAGCTCCCACAGAATGTAGATTTCTTCCCTAACCATCTTCTTTATTCAAAGAGAAGTACTCAGTAGTATCCTAAAGCCTTTTTAATTTTAAAGTTTTTGGTTTTTTTTTTTTTCATTTTAGTTGTAGTGATTTTTTTTTTAAGTAAGATCTGAAAGCGTCTGTACTAAGTACTGTGTGAGTGTGTAATACTCAGCATCTCTATTGTGTGAAGGTCTAATTATGTGCACACATAACACTGAGGTGTTTTTTGTTGTGTGGGGATTGCAGATGATACAACTAGAGTACCTCTTGGGATTGAAGGTGGATACATCAATGCCAGCTTCATTCGCATGCCAGTGGGGAATGAAGAGTTTGTTTATATTGCATGTCAAGGACCTCTCCCTACTACTGTAGCAGATTTCTGGCAAATGGTTTGGGAGCAAAACTGTACTGTGATTGCCATGATGACTCAGGAGGTTGAAGGAGAAAAGATAAAATGCCAACGTTACTGGCCAGATACGCTCAATAAAACCACCATGATAAACGACACACTACGGCTTGCTCTTGTGAGACTCCAGCAGCTGAAGGGCTTTATCATTAGGGTGCTGGAGCTAGAAGAGATCCAGGTAAGTGAATCTAATTCTGCATGCTGAGAACTTTTTTTCTGCATGTTGGCATTTTTATCCTTATACTTCTGACTTGCCTACTTTCAATCACAATGTCTACATGAAGAGGTAACCCATAGCTTCTCTTTACCCAGTGATCCTTATTGGGTAACTCCTCCTTGCTGCAGCTTGTGCTACTTTGTGACAGGAGATTATTGGGCCAGGAGATTATTTTGTTATGCTAATGAGACTCTAAATTTTGGCTCCCTTAAGTGTCTTTGGCCACAGAAACATGTACAGGGATATGAAGAAATTTGCTAGTAATTCAGTCTGGCTGGTTCATTCCTCTGTGTGATCAACTCAGTCTGCACAGTGAACCTTATACTATTCAAGTACTTGCTAGTTATTTTCAGTTTCTCTCACTGTTTCTCTTGTCGTATTGAATTACAGAACACCTTGATTGAGAAAATCCCTCTCTCCAGAGACTACTAACTTTTGTCTTTTTATTCTTCCCATGTGTTAACATTTTGTTGTTATTGTTGTTTTTAAACCTCAGACAGGTGAAGTACGGCACGTTTCCCATCTGAACTTCATCGCCTGGCCTGACCACGACACCCCTTCTCAACCAGATGACCTGCTTACTTTTATCTCCTACATGCGCCATGTCCACAAATCGGGACCTATCATAACTCACTGCAGTGCAGGCATTGGACGATCGGGGACCCTTATTTGTATAGACGTTGTTCTGGGGTTAATCAGCAGAGACCTCGATGTGAGTACCCAGGAGGATGGGCCAAGCTGTGCTTTTGACTTGCAGGAAATGTGTTCCATTGGATCTGTGCAATTATTTAAACAATAGGCCATGCTCTCGAGAGTAGCATACTGGCCATGTCTTAATGTAACGTAAATCAGGGTGTAAAACAGCAGTACCTGTGAAACATTTCTTTGTTGGTGATTGTGCAGGGGAAGAGCTCTAACATCCACTGGTCCATGCGTTACCCCAGGGAATCTTAAGTGTCCTGTTTGTTGATACCTCAGCAGTCCAACATTGTTAGGAGCCACTTGAGACGTTCTAGGGTGTGTTACAGTGATGTCTCCTACTGTAGCAGACTTTTGGCGTGTGGCTTGGGTACAACCGGGTGTTGCTACGATGACTCAGGCAATTGAAGGAAAAGTTAAAATGCCTGGCTTGCCTAGCTGGATGTACTCAGTGGAACTGAGTTTAATGGCATTAGGGCTGAGAATTATGGCACTTGGTCTGTCAGAGATCCATCATGAACTGTTGGAGGGCAGCTAGAAGTCAACCACAGTATCTGCTTAGGCAACTGAATCAAAAACTCAGTGTACAAATGTTTCAGCTGGAGATGAGGGTGTGTAAATTAACTTTCCCAGTACAACCAGGTATTTGTTTTCTAGGGTGATCCACAGGAGGGTGCTAGCTTCCTTATGTTTATGTCCTTCGGTGGCCTGGTGTGGCAAATCTTTTTGTGAATTTGTAGAGAAGATGAGCTATGTCATGCTTAGCTCAGCAGGGTTTCTGAGCACCCACTAAATGTCTAGAACTTTATAGATCTGGGGAAATAAAAAGCGTTTTGTTAGGTTGGCCAAGGGGCTCTATTTTCTGCACACTCAGCTCCCAGTAAGAGTAAGCAAGAGAGCCAGTGCACAGAGAAAGAAAATGAGAGGAAGAGGGTGTCTGATGTAGAAGGTCCATATTCATACTGCCCAGAGACAGCACGTGCTGGTTATCTACTGACATACATATAGGCTGTAGTGAATTGTTATTTGTTTCACTACTAAATGTTTAATCTACCTCGTTGGATTCTTAGTTTGATGCTGGGGGGGATGTCTCCTTCATATACAATTGTGTCTTTTTTGAATGTTTAACTTGCTGTTTGTTTTGGTAGTTTGACATCTCAGACCTGGTGCGCACAATGCGTCTGCAGAGACATGGAATGGTTCAGACAGAGGTGAGTCTGGCTTCCCCAGGTGTACGCTAAAGGAAAGACACTGGAATTCCAACTCTGATGTGCCAGGAAGCTTTCTGTGATGCACACAATGGTTGTCTTTGTGCCCTCTAATGTAACACCTGTGTCATGAGAATTAAATCAGATGCATACCAGTGAGTAGCAGTACATATTTAACCGTTATAAATGCATGCAATTTTTAACGTCTTGATCTGTGTTTAAAAAAAAAAAAAAAAGTTGTGAGTTTTTCTTCAAAAGCATGTGGTATAGAGGAAATGGGCTGAGCTTTTTTGGCTATAAGTTGCATTATAAACTGAAGAGGAGGCCTAACTGTAGCTGCTGTGAATCACTGATACTACCACAGAGAGACGTCTTGAAATTTCCTTTGGGGAGATATTCAGCCAAAAATTAAATTAATGATTTAGGAATAGTCTATATCTAGAGCTAATTAACTTTATCTTAGAGAAGGACATCACAAGGTCTTATTAAAATCTGCACCTTTTCTTTGAATGTGAAGAAATTGTCAAATCATAAACAAACAAAAAGCAACAACAACAAAAAAAACCCACAAACACCAAAAAACCTAAAACCAAACCATAAAACTATCAGCCCCGCATCGCACCCCAAAAATGTTTTAGCTCATACACGTGTATCGCTGGGATTAAGGTAAGAAGTTGCACTGTCATCTGAGTTCTGTATTAGTTGGCATTGGATGCAAGACCTTGAAATTCACTTGCTGTCATCATTTCTACTTACATAAAGTACTTACTCTGCTTGATGTGGTTTTGATGTGAAAGGAGGATGAAAGTCCCATATAAAGATATATCTTTACTGGCAGGGGAGTGTCTGCGTTTGTTTTAAGATGAGGTTGCATATTTCTCCGCTGTGTTTTTTTGTTTGTTTGTTTTGTCCTTCTGGTTTTGTTTATTCAACTGTAGAAATAGTATTGAAATCAAGTGCTGTGTACCTGTGAAGTGCAGGGGAGAGTGAATAGCTTTTCACATGTTCTGTGATTTCCTTTCCCTTGCAGGATCAGTACATTTTCTGCTATCAAGTTGTCCTTTATGTCCTGAATCTTCTCCAACATGAAGAGCAACAGGGAGGCAAATAAAACACTGAAGCTGAAGTACTTTTAAAACTGGGAAGCAAGGAGGTCTAGAGGCTCTCACATGTTTTCTTTGTTCTGCCAATAGTTTTCTAGTCCCTTTCCTCAGTTGCTGGCAAATATATTTTCTATAAAGTCTCTCCATCATTCCAAGTGAGGTACATAGTTCTGAGGAAAAAGGGTAGCTCATACGGTACCACTAATGTCTTCAGCCCCGTGGACACATATGTGAGATATTTGTATAACAGTAAATAATATTTAATAAAGCTGTATTTTTTGCAGCTTCCTTAATATGTGATAAAATACTGAAATTAAAATATTTTAATTTAAAAAAAAATAAAGAAGAAAAAAAGTAATCTTATAATACTTCCTGCAGTTCTGCAACTGTTTTGGGGTATTTGTTTCTTATGGGGTGGGGGAGTGGGAGGGATAAAACAATATTTTTATCCTGTCAAACTTTATTACAAAGACATTTTACTAGTCTCATTTAAAAGCTTGTTCATGGCACAGAATTTTTGCCCTTTTAGTACAGTTACAGCTATTTTGTAGAGGGTATCTTGAAATGAACATTTAAGCTTTAAGAGATGCCAGTTAGCATAAGGATAGTAGTGAACGTTTACTGTAATTATCATAGTTAATAATGTTTACTTCATAGAGTTTCATGTATATATTTATATGCTTTTACAAAAAAACTGAATTATCAGGTGTCTAACCTTATAACTGATTAGGCATCTCCACTCTGTATATAAAAAAATACACCTAAAGTACACTGATCACTGTGTCTGGGTGTTTTTGTGTCCTTGTGACTGATTTCTCTTGGCTTTACCTGGCATCCTGCATACAAGCAGCTGGGAGAAATCTCATGCTTGCTGGCCCTTGTCCTGGTGGGAGCCTTCAACCTACCAGATATCAGCCGGGAACACAATACACCTGAGAGGGAACAGTCCAGGAGAGTCCTGGAGTGACACAGCTGGTGAGGGAACTGACTAGGGAAGGAGCCCTGCTGGACCTGCAGTTTGTAAATAGAGAAGGACTTGTGGGGGATGTGACAGCTGGGGGCTGTCTTGGGCATAGCTACCATGAAATAATAAGAGTTTTCAATTCTCAGTGAAGCAAGGAGGGGGGTCAGCAGAACTGCCACCATGGACTCCCAGAGGGCAGACTTTGGTCTCTTCAGGAGCCTGTTTGACAGAGTCCTTTGGGGGCAGTCCTGAAGGGCAAAGGGGTCCAGCGAGGCTGGATGCATTTCAAGAAGGAAGTCTTAAAAGCGCAGCAGCAGGCTGTCCCCCTGTGCCGTAAAACGAGCCATGATGGGAAAGACTGGCCTGGCTGAACAGAGAGATATGGGTACAACTCGGGGGGAAAAAAGGGGAGTTCATGGCCTTTGGAAGAAGGGGCAGGCCACTCAGGAAGGCTACAAAGATGTTGGAGGGCTATGTAGGGAGAAAATTAGAAAGGCCAAAGCCCAACTAGAACTTAACCTGGCTTTGGTAGTTAAGAACAATAAAAAAAGTTTCTATAAATACATCAGTAACAAAGGGAGGACTCGGGAGAATCTCCATCCTTTATCGGATGAAGGTGGTATATATAGTACAAAGTGACAAAGGATGAGGAGAAGGCTGAGGTACTTAATGCCTTCTTTGCCTCAGTCTTTAGTAGTAGAGTCAGTTGTTCCCTGAGTGCCCAGACCCCTGAGCTGGTAGATGGGGGTGGGGAGCAGAACGAACTCCCCGTAATCCAAAGGAAGGCGGTGAGGGACCTGCTCCAGCACCTGGACATACACAAGTCTATGGTCAGATGGGATCCATGCAAGGGTACTGAGGGAGNAACCCCATGCAGTGCTACAGGCCTGGGGAAGAGTGGCTGGAGAGCTGCCCAGCAGAAAAGGAGCGGTACCAGGGGGGCAAGGAGGGAGATCACCTGCTGCCCTGACCATGAACTTGCTTCCGTTCACTCTTTTCTTTTCGGCTTCTGCCTGACGGGCAGGATGCAGGGCCCTTTGATCCTGGTTCTGATAGGTGCTCCCGTTTCTGCTTCAAGGAGGGCCAGAGCCTGGCTCCACCAGGCTGTTTCTTGTTCAGCCTCCCTGATGATGTTCCTTAACCTGTCAGCTTCTTCTCGCAGCTCTGACACCAGGCTGAGCGGATCGTTCACCTCTTCGCAACGCGCACAGCAGTTCCCATAGCTGCCGCTCTGCCGCTGACAGGCTCTGGCAGTCCCCGCCGCCTCCCTGTGGCCTGCCACCTGGGCAGCTCTGTGTTCCGGGGGAAGCTTATCTGTCCCGGCTACGGTTGAGAGCACGACCTTCTGCCGGGTGGAGGCCATGGCTAAGCTCCTTCCGAGAGAGAGTGACGACCACCCTTGTGGTGCTCCCAGGTGATGCCCACTCGCTGCTTGCTTACTCCCGAAAGGCTTCTTTTATGAGGGGAGGGTTGGGGGCGGGGGTGACGGCTCTGCCCGTGCCTCCTCGGCTGGCTGCACCCTGAGCTGCCCGTTCCGGCACGGGCTGGCCGCTTTTCCCGCCTTCAAAAAGCCCCCGAAGGAGCCCCTTTGCCGGCCCATTTTTGCCGCGATTCCCCAGTGCAGACTTACCCGCACTGGAGCTGGTCTCCTCAGCGAGGAGAGCCCTTATCAAAAAAAAAAAAAAAAAAAAAACAACAAAAAACCCCAAAAAATAACAGCTGCGCACATCTTAAATTTTTGGTGTCTGTTTGGAAAGACCTGCAGAGCTGTGGGTTCTGGAAAGTTTCCACGCTATGGTGAAAGAAAGAGGACATTTTACTTTCCTCCTTGTTTCTCAGCATACCTGGGCACTGAGGCCTGTATCTCATTTTTGGGGGGAGCGTGTTTGCACGCGGATGCTGTGGCAGTGATCTGACAACAGTGTAATCTACTCTGCTTAAAGGAACCAGGTGTGAGTTGGGGGGGTAGGGTATTGGGTTCTGAGTAACTCAGTGTAAACAGTCAGAACCGTTCTGAAGGGAAGTCTTCATTTCATGCTGTTTGGGAACTTTGGATGATGAATAACCGCCATCAGCCAGCACAGGAGACCATGCAAGAGTTTGAGCAGTATTCCTGTCCCAGCAGCCCTTACCAGAGCTGAAGCTTGTGACTTGTGCTGTCAAGCAGGCTGTAAGAGTACTAATTTGACAGCATTCTGCAATGCAAAAAGGTGGAAATAAGTTCAGAGGCCTGTGATTATCCAAGGTTTTCTCTCTTCAAAATAGTAGCCCACAGTGTTCTGGTGTCCCAAAACTGAAACGGTAACTGTCTTGCATGTTTAATGGTATTCTAGCTAGCAATAGCATGATTTTAAAAAGGAAAAGAGCCTTTTTCGCTTGTCGCGGTAATATTATGATTTTTATTCCCTCCAGCATACCAGCACAGTTGAAAAATTGTGCCTTTTTCAGAGCAGTGTAGTTCGAGGAAGGAAAATAAATCCCGTGTAGAGAGAAGCTGAGGCAAATTGATAGCAGTGTTGACAGTACACCCGTATGAAGGAGCTTTAAAGTGAAGCCAGAAGATTTTCAGGACTACAGTTGTCAATGGCAAAGTAAGTAAATGCAGCAAGTTGATACACTGCTGCTTCTCTTTTAACATGGTGAGTTCAGAGGATTTGTGTATGTCTGGTTTTTAAAACAAAAAAATGGTTATGGTAACTAGACGCTATGGTTAAGTCAGTTGAATTCTTCCTCTAGATGTTTTCAGATATATGCCAAACGATGTAGGAACAGGAACTGATTTTTATATAATATGGTACATGAAGCCCACTTTGGTATGGCGCAAACGATTTGCATCAGATTACGTCAATCAGTACAAGATTGCAGGATTTGCTGGTTGTCTTCACAGATAGGAATATCTGTGGCATGGTATGTTATACCCAATTTCCTTTTAATGATGGGTGCGTAGAAAAGCAGAGAATAATTAACTTCACCTAGCCGCCCCATCCTCAGGAAAAGGAACTCCCACCTTCCCAGACAATCTTTTCTTGTATTATTACCTTTGGAAGGGGAGCACATGATAAGTGAATAGGCCACTCTGTTCAGCCCGCTAATGTTTAGGTATTGTATTGGACCCCAGCCCCAGAAGTCCAGCTGCAAAATCCAGCATCCCTACTCATTTATTAACTATTTTAACTTTTAAAGAAACTCGGGATCTTGTGGAGCAAAGCGTCTTTGAGTAAAAGAGGATAAGTGTGGCCCTTCAGGCTGTTTGATCAAGCTCTTTCCATCTGAAACCATCCTCCCACTACCATCTGTATGTAGCTGAAAACAAGGTCATGCAAGAATAACATGGAGTTCCTACGCTGAAGTTTTCTTGGCCAAATTCCTGATTACCTTAATTCTATGATAAAACGGATGGGCCCCAATGGGAAGCATTCAGCTGTTCCTAAGAAGTCATGTATGTATGGTGAAAGGTGGCGTCGGCCTCTTTTGAGAAGAAGTTTGAATTTCTTCGTGTTTTTGTCTCACTCTCGAGGAATTGGCTACCTAATAAAGAAGGAGTGCTCCTTAATCTAATACTTGTTGAGGACACTGGGGGGGGTTGGTGTCTGTTTTCTGCTAAGCAGGTGGAATTTGCTATCTGTGGCACTTGATGTGGTCAGTTTGGTTGAAATAGACTCCACAGACAAAACTTATTACAAGAAACCGAGCATGCTTGGGCAGGGTGATTGCTTAAGCTTAGCTTCTATAGGGAACCTGGTGGGAAACGTGCACCAGTACTTGCCTTTTTCTCCACAGGATGAGGCTACCTAAAATCTTTAGGCCCCCTTTGAAGAAATGAGAAGAAAAATGACTGAGAAGCTAATTCCTTGAATGGAAAAAAATACTGTGTGCTTTCTTAGTATGCTGACTATATACTTTTCAGGGGGAAAAAGTCTTGAGTGGCTTCTCTTTTTTTCTTTTTTCTTTTTTTTTTTTAAAGAACTGTGATGTCTTGCTGAGTAAGCAACCAGGACATGCTCCAGCTGGAAGGGATGTTCCTTTTTATAGTACCCGATTTTCAGCAGGAAGTTTACCAGACTAGGAAAAAACCTGATATATAACCCATTATGGGCCTAATTAAAGAACTGTCCTTGTGTGTTAACCCAAGAGAGAAAGGATCCTTTTTTTCCAACCAGAATTAGCTGACAGAAGCAAATATGCTTTGCTATATAAGCAGCCCTGTGCCATTAGTAGTTTATCGTACCATCGTTTTTCTTGCTGGTCTTTGCCTGTGCAAGAGAAGGGGAGCAGCCTACAAAAGAGGAATTCCAGTTGCTCCTTGGAGACTATTTTGAGGGCTCATTACTGTTGCTTCTTGAATGCTTGTAAGCAGCCTTTTCTGTCACAACTTACATCCTTCTAAAACTCGCTATCTGGGGAAAAGAAGGACTTAAGAATGGTTGAAAAATCTGCTGTGTGTAGGGGAATGCTTTCCTTTATCACACGTCCAGTGTTTCACAAGAGGATCCTGAAATGTGGTAGGAAAAGATTTTAATATCTCCTTTAAGTAAGTGGAAGCAAGCTCATAACCAGGTGTGGGCCTGTATTTCTGTTAGAGCGCTTCTACGCCATCCTCTGGTGGTGCAAGCCCAAATAGAGGGCCATT
The DNA here is from genome assembly GCA_013400035.1 of Rynchops niger. Classification (NCBI taxonomy): domain Eukaryota; kingdom Metazoa; phylum Chordata; class Aves; order Charadriiformes; family Laridae; genus Rynchops; species Rynchops niger. Next base: position 133,288 of record VXBH01009958.1, read on the forward strand.
CTCTATGGTCTTCAGGTGATTCTGCAGCTGCAAAAAGTCTGCTGTCTGTATGATGAGGTGGGACTTAGGAGGACAATGAAAGATGACATGGGAGAAATCTTGGGAGCTGAGCAACTCGTTCCGTGAGGTGAACTACGGCGTAGTGAAGTTGTGCTGTAGTGACTCTGCATGTGTGGCAGAAGCCAGTGTAATACCCACCCCTACAAATCTCTTAACTGAAGGCACAAGATGATAGTTGGGCTGGGTTAGGTAGTGTATACGATTAACAGTGTAGAAGAAAAATTTGATCTAAACTTTGAAGGTTCAAAACCAGGTGACTTGCAGGTAGTAAAACGCTTACAAAGTGCTTCTGACTTCCTCCATGTTAAAAAAATACAAACAAAAACCCAACAACTCTTCCACTGGGAAACCAAAGCACCTTGGCCTCTTGATTATGCTAGCAGCTTCCTGGTTCATGTCTTCTCTGTATTTCTCGCATAAATACAAATACACATAAATATTCTCGCCCGCTTTTGAGACACACGACGTCTGTGATCTCCTTTCTGCAGTACCCAGGGGTACAGAAACCTGTGAGTTGAGGGCTAAATTTTGTTAATGGAGTGGAAGGCACTTTCCTAACATTCAAGAATGTGAACAATCATCAGGATGCAAGTTTGAATTTATGACATCCACTGATAGTCAAGTGGGAACAAAGCCAGGGGCAAACATCGAGTGGTTTAGGGCTGTTAGCACGGCTGCAGTGGAGAATCTGTTCTGTGCTGCCTTCCTAGTGCAGATGATCTTGGCCAACTGAAGGGTAAACTCAGGGAAATATTATCATTTAAGCAGCTTTGAGAGGACAGTGTAGCGCGGGCTCAGAATATTAAGGGCACAGTGAGTTCTGTGGGGTTTACTTCATTTTACCTGTGATACAAGTGTGTCCGATGTAATCCAGCAGTTATGTTCACATAAAATGTGAAAAAGTGTAGGTACCTGTTGATTGAAGGGAAAAGAAATGCACTAAAGGAGGGGAGAAAAAAAAAAAAAGCATAGCAGTGAAACAGAAAAATGCTTGATACATAGCTGATACAATACATTTCCAGTGCTGAATTTAGACTTTTTGTCTAGAAGTTGAAATAGCAAATCAATGCGTTCACCCCTGTAATGTTTCAAAATCAAACTTGATACAAGGCAAAACAAAGAAAATACACCCAGCAACAATGAAAAGAGATCTGCATTTGTCTGAAGGTAAGTCAAAGATGCTGTCAGATACAAGGGTCTGTGTGAAAAAAAAAAAAAACACCAACATGTGCCTTGGTTCATGGATTCCTAGAAGCATGTTTGGGTCCCCTTTAAGAACCCCGGAGCAGAAGTGGTGCAGAGCTCAAAGAGGGCCTGGCATCTGGTCATCAACAACAGCATGGCTTAGAAGTCCTGGTTGGGCTCATGAGAGGAAGGTGGTGGGGCTGACTCTTGGAAACAGGTTCTTTTATTTGGGGGAACGTATTTCCGCTTCCAGGAGCAGAACAGTGCTCACCACCTTCAGCCGGCTGTCTTCGTAAGGAGAAAAACAGCTGCATGCTCTGATGGCGTTGCTGTTTTCCATGGTGAGGGAGTGACTCACCTTGAAGTCTGGGGTGGGAGTAAGGAACAGCGCGGCTTTGCTTAAAAAAAAAAAAAANAAAAAAAAAAAAAAAAAAAAGGGAGAAGAACACATTCTGCAGCTGGCATTTCGGACCTGAATTTGAACCTCACGTGTTGTGCTTTATTTCTACCGATTCGTGTTGTCCAGCCATGTGGGCTCTGTGGAGCTTCATTTCTTAATGAGATGTTAAGGAAAGGGTGGTTGGTTTTGTTTAAATGAAGGTGCTGGAAATATCTTGCTGGCTCAAAGAATGTGATCTGAAGGATAAATCATTGCCCTGAGAGCAGATTTAATTGCTAATTTTCTCAAGTGGGTCCCAGGAAATGGATTTCATCTTCCTTGTACTGTGATGACCTCCATCATCAACTTTTTTTTTTTCTCTCTGGTAGGGCTCTGACTGCTACTCCAGTATAATAGCCAGATTCCCAAACAAAGTGTTACCTTTAAACAAGTTAACTTGGTCACAGAAGCAGCCTGGTATTGGGTAACAAGGAGCTTTGTATGGACTAATTTGGCTTCTCGGCTGTCTTTAGAGCAAGGCTGGGGTATTTCCACACTGTCCTCAAGACCAGATACACTGTGATATCCCGTAATAAAAAATACATGGCTTCTCCTACAGCTGTCTCTTTTTGTGAGATTGCTTTGAATAATACATATTTTTATATATAAGCCTTTTATTTTTTGGGGGGAAGTATGCGTTCAGCAGCACATTTTTCTATTGATAGGTTCTCCTCCACAGACTATAAACCATTTTTATTGTTCTGCATAACCCATTTTTATTGTTCCGCAAAAAAGTTCAGGCAAATGCTTTGCTGTGGAAAATCTGTTAGCGTGCCGATTTTTCAGCCTTTCCTTCTGGAAGAAGTTGCTGTATCGGTCTGTTGTGTTACCTCTCACGACTACAACATCAGTAATGGTTTTGGTATTGTCAGTCAGAATTACAGGGACTGTTGGGACAGAAATTGTAGCTAATTTGTACAGGCCATCACTGACAGCCCACTGAAGGCTAAGCACAAAAACCCTCTCAGAAAGTGTTTTCTCCTTTTAGCATCAAGGTAATGGAAGAAGTTTCAGTGTTACCTCAGACCACTCTTATTACTGATTTTTCCATTTTTTGATGTATTTTGTTCAAATAAACTGAGGTGCCTTTCAGAGCCAATTTTGCACCTTGGCAAAATGTGTATGGAGTCCAGCTCTGCTAGGGTTGCTTTAGGGTGACTATCACTCTGAGCTTCACTGTTCTTTTAATCTTCCTCAGACAGCAATTGCTGCCTGTTCCCTTTGAAATCTGTTGTTCTTTTGAAGCACTTGACGAAGTCCAGTGGTTTCACTCCACTTTTCACATCACATGTGCGTTAATTGCTTGTACACCTGACAAACCATGGATAAAAGAATCATACAAGACTCCCATACTTGAATTGTCTATGCAGTAGTACCGTAAACAGCAGATGTGCTTTGGATATCATCTCTTTGTACCATGTGGCAAACTGAGAACTGGTTAAAGAAAACCTGCCGGAGTGCTGGCACTGGGAAGTGCCCTCATTGTAGCAGGTACAGTGTCTGTGCAGATCTCACGTGGATTACTCAGTCTGTCAGAACTGTGGCTTGCTGGGAGCACTTCTCACAGCGGCAGAATATCCCTGCGTGTTGTGCAGCTGTGTTGTGACGTGACCATCTATCAGCTTGGCATCACACAGAGAACTGGAGGACTCTCAGTACATGCTTCTAAACGTATTCCATGTCTCTGATTAATACTCCAATCCCAAATGCAGGTGTTAGTCACGTGCCCAGAAGACACTCCCATTCCTCTTCATCCTATTCTATTTCCTTTGTTATAGCCTTTTGCTACAACTCTCCATTCCAACTCCTAGAACATCGTTTGTGCCTTCGGTAATGGGTAAATCCTAGAGTGCTGAGATGAGCCTTTGCTCCAGCCGCTGCTTTTTCCAAAAGTGGAAGGTTATTTTGCAAACAGCAAACTTGGGTCTGAATATATGGTTAATAACCTGCTTTAGTATATAGATTTAGTTAAAGAAGGTGCGCAAAGGAGTTCAGAAAGTGTACAAAGGAGTTCTGGAGCTCTGCTTTCCCATTTCCCCAGTAGTACAGCTGTCTGTGATCATAGCTGCAGCTCTGCCTTCAGCTGTGCATGATGTAGTTGTAATTGGAAGGAGCAGGTCATTCCGTGAAGAGCAGTCAACACTTCAAGCTACTGTTCTTGCCCTGAAGTCTTGACGGAGGTGGAATTCAAAGCTTCAGTAAAGTAAAAAAAAATTAAAAGCAGATCAAAACTGGAGATGCATTAGGGGTATATATCTTGAAGTCATGGCCTGAAATCTTTGCTAACCCACACAGCTCGGAGATATGAGCCTTTTACTTTGAGCATACGGAGTGTTAATTGGAACGGTAAGCTGAGCGCAGGTAGTAAGTTAGAGTAAACAGTCTGGCTTGTTAAAAGGTGAAGAGAAATCTGCAGCTCACAGATAACTGTTTATTTTGGTACATTAAATCTGCTTCTTGACACCTGGTGGGCTGTCTACGATGCTTATTAAACGAGAGGCAAACAGTTCATAGAAGCTAACAGTTCATGGTACCGATGTTGCTAGTAGAGGAAAAGCACTACAGGCGGAAGTACTACTTCCCCCTGCTGGCTTTTTGTGTGAGAGCAAGGTTTGACATGGAAAAATTGAAAATCACACACTGCAATTTGGTAGCTAGAACTGACGTGGTACAGTGTGGAGATCTTACTGCACGTTGTTTCTCTTCAGCGATTCCTTAGGACTGTGTGAAGGGGACAGACCGTGCAGCATAAGTTTGCAATGACTGGTGATAACTGGGAAATGACAAGCTTGTTTGTGAGAACATTGGTGAAGAAATAAATGTGGATTTATTTTTTTTTTATTACTTTTTAAATACTGCAAGAGGAAAAGGAAATATCCCTTAATTCTTGTAACACCAGCATTAAGCATGGGAAAATGGGACGCAGGAGCTTATGACCTTTAAAGCAAAATTGCACATTTAAAGCTGAGAAAGTAGAAAATGTTATAACAAAACTAAAAAAAAAAAATGTGAAGTGAAATTAAAGCTCTGATTTTGTCTCCAGTGACTGTAGAAGTTCAGGCGGGGAAACTGGGTTAGGTGGAAAGGATCTGGGCAATAGCTATCACGTCTCTGGTCAGTACAAGCAGCAAAAACGTCCGTTGCGCTTCCAACCTGGAAATGACTGTGCAGTTTTGCTTCCGAATTCAGTGCTGTTTGACGGATCTCGAGTCTCTTGTAGGAAGTGCTATACTGAAGACGAAGTGCTGCATGGTCAGCTACAGGTTAAACCATACACCGAGATTCAGGCGGTGTGTGTTGGTTCAAGAGTCTGATGACTGGCTCTTTCAGGAAAATGCAGAGGAATGGGGAGTTGGGTGTGGGTTGAAAATGGGCAGCTGAGAGCAGTGCGTGAGCCGGCCACCCGACGCTGATCGCCTGTGGAGAAGGTTGGAATCCTGACAGCTCATTTGGTTGTGTGTACAAGTCATGGACAGAAGGACATAGAATATTCTTGTTCATTTGTTTAAAAGGTACCATTTTTATGACATACAAGCACTCCACTCCTTTTGGGTTCCGGAGTATTAGGACAACGCTCCCTTTGGAGACCAGTTAATCACCTAACTTGCTGAGACCTCTTCCAGCAGAGCTGTGTTGTAGGAGATCAAGCAGCGCTATTACTGTTGTGATTGAAAGCTATGCTAAATAGGAATTTGATACAGGATTCCCTCTTTCCACAGAAAATTTTCTGACGTAGTGTTGCAGTGTAGCAACCGAACATAAAAAAGGTTGTGCAGCTGACAGGTAATTAGAACAAATGAGCTGTATTAATCAGTTCTAATAAGAAATCGTCTGATAAGTATTTTCCATTGTAGAGGTGAGCAAATAATCTCCTTGATTTGTTCAGCACATTAAGAATTTTAGAACCGATGATTTGTACCTTCTCAGTGATGTGTTAATTTTAAGGTGTTTTTAGATTAATTGTGTATATTTGACTGAGATGATTTAATACTGCACTCACAACCTGGTGGGGTTACTCAGGAAGGTGTGCAGAAGGCTTTTCTCATATTAAGCCTTTCAAGAATTAGCTGCACTTAAAGGAAACGTAAAGAATCTGTGAATCATATAGACCTGCTCAAAGTTGGGTTGCTGTGGTGCTTTGCTGGCTATAGAATTCCACTGTTGTTTTGTTTTTCTTATCCCATTAAGAAAGAATTTATGTATAAAATTCTTGTTACAAAGGACCCAGTCCAGTATTTAGCCTGTCTAGGTTGGTAAACACAGCCTCCTTGTTTTTCCATCAGTGCGCGGGCCCACGCTGAATGTGCAAGTAACACCATTTAATTTCTTGCTGCCTTTCTTTTTTCATTTAATCCCTCTGAGACTGCAGCCTTTGGAAAAAGAAGCTGCATGTCTGCTCCTGGTACTTAAGGGTTCCTTAAATGGCTTTTCATCAGCTTCTGGGCAGGGGATTGGGAGGTTCTGTCATACAGGTCTGTGCTGTATTACTGCCTTCGTGACATGCCTTTGTTTGTTGGAAAGTGCTGAGTTTCCCCAGCTTCAGCTGGTGTTGTGGATCGGGCCAGACTTGACAACCTGTGCCTGGGTTGTTGGCCCCCCAGCAACACCTTTAAGATATCCAGGCTCCTGGGGACGTAGCACTAGTTCCTTCTGGCAAAGCTAGAAGGTATGCATGGCAGTACATATCTCATTACATCTCTTCTCAAATTTTTTAAAGCATTCCTTGTCTGGAAAGTCTATTTGTGCATCAGGGAATAGGGACTCCAAGGAAATTGTCTGCTTATCTGAAAGAGGGGAAAAAGGTGCCAGCACTTAAGTTTCCTCTCCCTTCCATCAGAGTAGATCAACAGGAACCCAGAAGGTAGCTGTGCAGCCAGGGCAGCACTTGCAAGTTCAGTGCAAGTCAGGCACTCTGTATTTGGTCGTGGACAATCCAGTATGAACCTTCAGCAAAGACCACGGACATCTGTCCGTTAACTCGGCTTGTATTGTCACAGCATTAATCGCTGTGGGCAGCATGTGGGCATGACACCAAGGTATACGCCAGCAGCTGCTGCTGCCTGCAGGGTTGAAAGCTATCAGGATGAAGGAACTTGGGTTTCTTGGTTTCCATTCTTGTAGAGAATACGCAAAAGGAAGAAATTTGATGTCATGAGAAGAAGTGGAAAGGACCAGGTGACTGGGGAATACAAGGGCTTGAAAAGGCTTAATTACCTTATTGTGCCTTCTGAAGCACTGTTTTATCCGTACCCTCCTTAAAGGTCATGCCAACATCCACCTGCCTGTCAGAATCATGCAGCTCACTTGAACATTAAGGCCTCAAAAACAATCAAAAATGCTGGCTTTGGTGTATTTGCCTACTTAAATTTTAGGTTGTGTTTCTTAGAAATATGGTAAAATTGTGACCAACAGTTCAGCATTAACTTCTGGAAGATTTCAAAAGCTGTAAACATAACATCCACAAGTGCAGCTGTATCCATCCTCTTGAATATTCCTTTTACAGGCGGCTTGGGGAATGCTCATAGGCTGAGCTTTGCAGTACTGTCCCTTATTTGTCATTCACAGAAAACATAGCCAGTATCTTTGACCTGGATCTCTGTGCATACAATACAGAAGGTAAGGGACACTAAACCTCGTGACTCTTCGCTGTTCTTCCGGAAGTCTTGGATTTCTCTTCTTTCCTTTTTAGGAGAGAAAAGTGCTACTGCAGCTTTAACTCCAGATTCTCACTACTTGGCTGTGTAAGCTAGGTGCTGTGAATTGTTTTCTCTGCAAGAAGTCACCTCACCGTGCAAATTGCAGGTAAGGCCACTTTTATGGATGATTTGTTATTTATTTATTTATGTGTTTATTAAATAGCCTGCAGTGTGTCAAATTGATTTCAAGTGGAGAGGGTAAGGTTCCAGGAGGGCTTGCTGCTGATTCAGCCTTAAGCGTAAGTCTCTTTGAGGAGTAGGGTAGCCATGTAATCCCTCTTGTTTGAGTGCCCTGTAGTGATAGTTTTGTGCTGTAATCCTAGGTCTCTGCCACGTAGTGAGCAGCCAAGTACAAATTCTGTGTTGTGTGCATGGTATTTCTCTGTTTGGGGAAGAACAGGCAAAAAAGATTTCCAGAGATGCGTCTTTTGACAGCAAGACCACATCTCCACCATAAAACTGCCCCTTTAACTTGGGTTGCCAACTTGGAAGCATCTTTCCCTGTAGTGTTGTCTGGCTGGCGTGAGCAAGGTCAGCCAAGTTCAACATCCAGCGGACGGAAGTGTTTCAAAGCAGAGACCAAGGGCTAGCGCATGGTTAGGAATTAGAACTACCACTGGGGCGGTTATTGATTCTAAAAACATCTTTTTGAGGATGTCTTGAAGTTTCCTCTGAATCAGCTGCCCCCACAAGCAATTGAAACAAGATCATACAGAGGATCGGCATGAGCTGATGCAGCAGTTGCAATGTATCAGGCGCGGCAAACCAGCTTGCAGACATTGCACGCAGATCACCATATGTCATGGTTTTGGCCAAAGTGGCCAATGGCCCGCGACAGATGCTCCCCCAGCCTCTCGTGCATGGGGCGGAGGGGGAGAGATAAAGAGAGATTTACGAGTTTAGAAGGAACTAAACTACTTTAATGAAACATTAAGAATAGAATAAAAAGGAAAATAATGAAATAGATACAGTATATACAAAACCATATCAAGTTCCCAGGATGATGTCACCGGCAGGCACTGGGGAAGTCCCAGGCTGGACTCAGCGACGGGTGGGAACTGGATTCCAGAGCTGGAGTCAGGAACACACCGATCGGGATCAAAGGCAGGTGAACAGACAGGGTCCTCCTCGGACGTCAGCCACTGAAGGAAGAGGGCTGACCCTTTGATCCCTCAGCTTTTATCCTGAGCATGGGGCAGATGGGATGGAATACCCCTGCTGGTCACTTTTGGGTCACCTGTCCTGTCCGCTCCTCCCCGCAGCTGGGACCCCTCTTCGCTTTTCCGCTTCTGACCCTCTAACGGGGCAAATAACGAAATGAGCTGACCTTGGTTGTTATAGCAGTAAGTATAATCCAGCGCCTCTGTGCATACCATTCCTTGGCACGAACTGTCATCACTCTGAACGAACCGTTTCAGACACAACATGCTGTTCATTTCAGAGAGTTAGCAGAGGCCTAGCTAAGAAATAAAATTACTGAACAGAAAGTTGGTTCTGTTTTACCTCAAACCAGGACACCGTATTTCTGTAAATCTCTGAGAAATAGAAAGCATTGCACAGTGTTATGATGCGGAGGGTGTCTGTCCTCCTTACCTCCAGCCTGAGAGTTAGGACAATTAAAACGTGTCTCCAAAATTAGGCGCCCATCTAACAGTCCTGTTAGACAATCTGCCGGCACTTCAAATTTGAACTTAAAATGAAGAAAGGAGAGAGTCTTATACAATCACTATTTAAATAAAGTTGGTAAAAGCAGCTGTGAGACACTGACTAGCACTAAATTCACATTTTCATTCCAATGAATCTGAATTTAGACAGGGACGTCCTAGAATACACAGATGTTGCTAAATGGATTACTCATTTTCCTGTCCTTCCATACACCTCGGACTATAGCCTCCATTAAAATAGTTGCTGTTGCTAGGAAATAATTTCTGCTAAAGAAGTATTTCTCTACTGAAACACAGGTTGCGTTAGGTGGTATCTTCCTAACTGTAAGAACTCACAGTGGTGTTTTGCTGTTGTATTTCCTGAAAGTTGCTATTTGCTCGTAATCACTTGACTGTAGGAGGCCAGTGCCTTCATCTAGTGTTTTCCAGGCTGAGGTAGGTTTCCTGCGGGCTCTGTGGTGAGATAAATTTCACATACTGTTTAGTTATTGGCTTGACCTGTTCAGTACATCAGGAGGGCCTACAGGAAGCCGCGTGAAGCAGCGACTATTATGGAAGTGGTTTCTCTGGTAAGGTGTATCTTCGGTGTGCAGGAAGCGTACACATCCGAAGGTTTACCTGCAGGATTTGGCAGAGCTTTTTGAACACCTCTCAGCCTGCGTGTGTGTGTGTTGAGGGAGTTCTCCTGTAGTCTGATATGAGTCATGTGGTGAAAATGTTTCTTTGCTTGTTAAGAAAAAAAGGAAGATGGCAAGAGAATATTTATGGCCAAGAGGCTTCTCAGTCAGTCAGCTCTCCCAGTGTTTCTGTTGCTACTGTTTGCTTCCTACACTGATGAACTGCTTAGGAACGCACAACATATTTGAAGATAAGATCCTCCTCGTTTGCTTCTGGAGTTTGAGCAGGATACAAGACTTACACGTTCTTGCACACATACTTGTGTGATGATAGTGAAGCACGTCTTTGATAATGTAACTTCATTGCATCTTGCCTGTGTGTCTGAAACTTTACTAGCTAATTGGAAAGAGTTTGTTTAGGTAAGGTTGGCATGCCTGAACCTTTGATGTAGGTATTAGTTAGAGGAGGATCTAGCCATACGGCAACCCTTGCAGTCCACAGCAGCCCATGTTGCCTGACCCTGCAATAACATGAAAGAGCAATGCCAAGGAGCCTCTTATTTCCCTCCCACCAAGTACACCTCTCATCCCAGGGAGGGCAGCGCATTCTCCCCTCGCCTTTTGGTTTGTTTCTTAGCTAGGTAACACATTTCTGAGCTCTAACTTTTCTTTCGTAGCCCATTAATAGTGTGGTAAAGGGCGACGATACTGGCTGTCCAAAGCATGCTTATTTCTGGTCTTTGTGTTGCCAAAAGATCACACTGCTGAAGAAGAGATGGTTGAAAGAAGAAGATCTGTGGAAAGAGTGACTCTTGGCACCCTCTTCTGTGATAAGACCTACAGCAGCTCCTCTGGACTTTTACGAAGCAATGCCCTTAAGCAGAAACCATTGACAGCAGCGGGCTGGAGGCTGAGGAGGAGTCCTGGCCAAGTGCAGAGCTCCTCGCAAGCTGGGTGGAACTGGCAGTGCCGGCCCGCAGAGATGCTGCCTGTGAGGCGATCACCCATCAAGGTGGCCGCAAGGCTGTTACGTGATATACTGTGTGGGTTACATTCATTTAGGACGGAACATCAGCCTGTATCCCTTTCCCTTCAGAAAAACAAACAGTTTTTTGCTTCAACCTCCGTGTTGGATTAGAAACACCGATTCACGATCTGAAGGAAAAAGGGACGTTGTTAGTTCTGGCAGGAGCAGGGTTTCTTACTACTGGGCTGCTGTAGCGTTCACTGGAGTTGTGCTCTCGTCTTGCCTTTTACTTAGAGGCGCAGGGCTCCAATTTGTGAAATCCGCCCTTCGGAGCCTCCAGCAGGCCCGGAAGTCGGGACGTTTATTTCGGCAGGCTCATTCGGATTTCAGCTCTGCCGTTCCCCTGGGTTTTGTGTCTTTCTGTACATCCATTCTCCACACAGACGCTAACGAAACGCGAGGCCGGGGGGCCACCAGCGCCCAGCGCCGCCTCCGGGTGTTTCGGGAACCCTTCGGGCGCGTCCGGACCCGCCCGGCGGGGAGGGGCCGCTCACCTTGCGGGGGCGGCCCCGCGCAACAGGTCGGGGAGGCGGGACGCGAGCGGGGGGTGCCGGCGAGCTGAGCTGAGCTGAGCTGGGGTGAGCTTCCCTCGCCGGCCCCGGCCGCTGCCGGGCGCTACCGGCAGAGAAGGCGGGGGCAGGGCGGTGGCTGAGGCGGCGGGGCGCAGGCGGTGCCCCCCGCCGCCGTTCTTGGATGAGGCCGGCGGCGGGGCGGTTGCCGACCGCCTGCGCGGGCGGCAGCGTGGCCGGGGTCGAGGATGCCGCGGCGCGGCGATTAAGCGGCTGGGAGGCGCTGCGTGGTTCGGTGGAAAGCGAGGGTGGGCACAGAAGCGCGGTACCCGCTGGGGTTAACGGGGTGGGTACCCTGGAACCCGGGTTACGCGCAGGGAGGGGGTCGTACCCAAGTTCCCCCAGCAGTTTTCCTCGGCTGCTGCACGGTCTCCTCGATCGCTTCACCCGCCGTCCCGCCTCTCCCCGTTGTGTAAGGGGGGGGGGTCTTGTTCGCTTGGGATCTGCTTGGGCGAGGAGCTTATCCTGGGTAATTTTTACACGGGTGAGTAATGCCACTGTTCGCACTCGGGCATTAGTCCGTCTTGTAGTTGAGCCGTAGCACTCCGTGCCTCTAGAGGAAGGCGGTAAAACATATGTGGGAAAAGCCACATGGGAGAAGTGAAGTCAAAACTAATGATTTTTCTTTTAACTTTTTTTTTTTTTAGTTGTAATAATCCAAAGTCTTCTGTGACTGTACACTGGGATGTCCCTTCGAGTAATTTTATGTATGCAAATGCACCAAGCTTTGCCCATAATAATATATTAGTAATAAAGTGTTGAAAGGAATGGGAAACTCTTGAGATGGGTACCTAAGGTTTAGTTTTCCAAGCAGCTTCCTTGTTCCATCAGAGCAGCTGTTTGCCTGTGGCTTGACGGAGAAAGGCAGAAAGAAGAGGAATACAAATATGTCCAACTAAGGGATACAGAAATTAGTTTTGTGAAATACAGCACTGTAAGGAACTTGTAAAAATTCAGATAAGGGTCCCTTGGGTGCCTGTTTTCACCTCCATTGTATACTGGGGCTGTCTACGGCAGTAGCTTTTTAAAAACGAGAAACAGTGATCATGCAGAGTTCAGCTGCTTTACCAACAAACACGCCTTGCACTTCCTTTTGGGATAAATGTGAAGTAGAACTGAATAACTTTTTCTGTTAGAAAACTGACAGCTGCGAATTGTCTATCCACGGGTAAAGTCAGTGAAACAAATGATTCCTACTACCACTCGTGACAACACTTTTTGCAATTCCTGGGTTACAGATTCAGAGCTTTCTAGACTCGGTTCTAACAGTTTTTTTTCTGTTCATGAATACTAGTTGCAGCATTCAAATCTATTTTAGATGATAAGGCAGATACACATGCATCTTGCCTGGCTTTTCATTACTAGTAAATTTTAAGCCACGGTACTGTATATATGTTTTACTTGCTTCCAGACAGATAGATGAGAAATACAAAATAACATGAAATTTGGATACATTTTCTGGTAGTTTGGTAGAAAATTACTTATTGGTGGCAAATTTAACTCAACATTCAGCTAAGAAGTCCACCTGCAGCCACAAGCTCCGCAATGCATTCATAAGCTTCACAGCTTGCGGAACTACATCACCTTCCTTTCATAAAAGTCTGAGCTCCTGCAGAGTCAGTTCATGAGCATTTCTGTCAGCTATCAGTACATAAGATTACCTTTCACAGCTAAATCCTTGAATCCATGTCCGTTGAAGACACACAAGGTATGCTTGATCTATCTCCTTGTTGGATTGCGTCTTTAATTCAGGCAGGCTTCTTTATTAAAGGCAGTACTGGAGTGGTTTTGTTTAAAAAGGTGGGGTTTAATGCTAATGATCTAGCTAGTCACAAAGTAGCCTTATATCTTGGTTAGGTTGTGATGGGGAATCTCAGAAGCTTCTGCATACCTTATTTTTTCATGACTTATGGGGAGAGTCTTTGGAACGTGAGCTGCTTAGTCTTGCGTTTCTGATGGCTGTTTTGCTGAGGTATGCAACTCAGCTGAGGGCATTTGCCCCCCAGCTGCCCGCAGCCCCATGGATCAGGAGGCATTGTGGGTTTTACCTGGGGTTAGGGACAGATATGGACAGTTTCTTCCCCCGGCAGCTTTCCACTTCTTCACTTTAGCTAATCTCTTCATTAATCCGTACCCAAAAGTGTAAAAGCAGAGCTTGGCTCACTAGGGTACGATGCAAGCAGATTTCGAGCTGTACCTCATGGTCAGGAAGCAGTGTACTACTGTCTCCTCCTGCAAGGTGACCACAGAGACAGGGTGATTTTGTTTCATCCTCCAGGTGCCACCAGGCATTTATCTATAGTGTTTTCGTATGTCCCCTTTCTCATTTAAGAGTTACGAGGTATCGTAAGTAGTATTAGAATTGCTATGTCTAAGACTTTGTTAAAGCAAATAGTAAAAGTGTGACCTTTTCCCGTACAGCAAGCTAAGTCTGTCTCCTTTTGCATTGCCCCACTTTCACGTGAGCGTTAGTGTCAACATTTTTAGAGGGCAAGTTAGCAGTTTGTATAAACGCACACAGGCGTTCACTTCTGTTTTCAATCTGAAACTTTTGAAGAATGAAACAAACAAACGCTAGAGAGACACGCTTTATGAAAATGGTTAGCATTTTTCATATCTGAAAAGTTATTTCCACCAGTATCTTGCAAGAGTGCCTCCTGAGTGCCTCAGAAACTGTTGTGGTTCGGGCCGGGTCGGCCCACGACAAGACAACAGATGCTCTCCCCCACCTCTCGCTCCAAGGGGAGGAGGAAGAGAGACAGAGAGATTTATGAGTTTAGAAAAAAAAACTAAACTACTTTAATGAAATCGTAATAGTAAGGTAAAAAGGAAATAATGAAATAGACACAATCTGTACAAATATACGCAAAACCGTATCAAGCTGCCAGGGAGATGTCACTGGCAGGCACTGGGGAAGTTCCAGGCTGGACTCGGTGACAACGGGAAGACGGTGACCAGGCTCAAAAGGCAGGTGAGCTGACGGGGTCCTCCCCGGACACCAGCCATTGAGGGAGAGACCCCCGGGCCCCTTTGGTCCCCCCGGGCCCCTTTGTCCTGAGCGCGGCAGGTGGGATGGAACACCCGATTGGTCAGCTTGGGTCACCTGACCTGTCCACGCCTCCCCACTGGTGCAGCCCCTCCATGGGGTAACCAACCACGTCAGCTGACCCCGGTTGCCGCGGCAACAGGCGCGGGCAGGCGGCTCTCGCTGAGCAGGGCCTTGGCCTTGCGCTGCCCCACGCCAGGGTGGAAGGAAAACCTTGTCATCGTAGAGTCCCTGGAACATCAGGGAGGCGTGCGCGGCGCTGCAGGGTAAGAAGCAACGCACCTCATTGAAAGTGAGTCCAGGACGAAACTCTTTTACGCTTTTTGAGCAAAAAGCGCTGTTGATAACAGAAGAGTTGCTTTTAGAGCACGAAAAGGCATCCTGGCTAAATCAACCAGCTAGGCTGCTTGACATCAGGGAGGGAAGCTTGTGTTTATAAACATAGCTTGACTGCAGAAAACAGGAGCAAAAGCATTTGTAACTTTTTGAAATCTGTCAGCCGATTAATGCCCACGCAACTGCAAATCCACGCGGCATCAGTATGGTTGAAAAGCTGTCCCTGTCAGAGAGATTTGGGAAACTTGTAGATTGTTTAGTGAAATCTAGATTTTCCTGCTGGATGCTCACATGCTTTATTAGCTGTGTTAAGGATACGTTGGTGACAGAACAACCTTCCCCACCGCCTTGTTCAGTCAAATGTGTGAGTGCATCTCTGTCTATGTTACTACGATGTGAGGTCCAGCGTTGGCTGAGGAAACGCCTCTGAACATCTGAAGAATGTAGAATTAAATAGACAAAAGTTGAAAGAACGTTGGAATGACTTCTTCTAGTACACGCATCCTACTTCTCCTACATTTGTTTATTTTTAAATTCAAGTGGGTGCCTTGTTCTCTTAAGGCTGTTTATTTACCAGCAAAGTTTATGGTTTTCATGATTCTTAGGAGGGAACAAATATTAAGGGTTTCTTTGCTTTCAGATCTGTACTCTAAGCTTAGTATACATGTCTATTGCTTAGGCTTCCTAGCTGCAGGTTGAGGTGGGTGTCTGACAGGAGTCCTGTCTTTAGTGGCTTGTGTCTTTCTGTGCCTTGTAGAATGCAGATGGTGTTTTACCTGGGATTAAAACTGTGACTTAGAGGTCAGCTGCTTCATCTAATCATCAAAGCATCTGTGCTCCTGTTTAATATCGGTTGCTCTAGGTGGGTTCACAAGGCTTCACATAGTGCTACTGTAGCCTGCCCCCCAGCCAGAAGTCATTTTGCTCCCTCAGGAGTGTGAGATGCTGCAAATGAATGTCGTGAATTGAAATGTAAACATTTTCAGTCATGTTTTTTCCTGTTGGAGATTTTTTTGCTTCTGCTGAGGTGATCTTGCACTTTAATTAATCTAGGCTTGCTTACCGTGTCTTTGTGTTTCCAGGCATGTTGCTTTTCTTCGCAAGCCCTTGTAGACAGCGTCTGAGCTGCACAGGGCACCCATGTGGTAGGCATCATGAACATTATTTTGATGCCATCGGTTCTACACGTGCTTTGCTTTGTCTGCACTACTGTGAACTAAAGACAAGTTTGGGGCAGAGAGGGAATGGTGAGAAATTGCTGTTGGACATAGAGTGAGTGAAGAGCTTTGTGTGAAAGTATGCTCCAAGTTCATCTCTTTTGTGTGGACATAAGCAAAGGGAAAAATCTTTTAATTTTTTTTTTTTTTTTCTGTGATCGGCCAAAATGACACTAGTTATGTAGTGGCTGAAACTTAGTTGTCTCTGAGGGCCCTGCTAGGTGGAACTGCCATTACAGTGACATGAGGGGCACTCTCTCTTGCAGTAATTGCTGCAACATCCTTCCCCTTCTGTTTTCTCCTTGCTTCCTGAGTGCTGCTGCTTTGAATTTTTGTTTAGTTTTACCTCTTAATCTATAGCTGTATTTTTAACGGTGGGTTTTTTCTCTTCTCTCCTTCCTCTTTCCACAAGTGTTTCCATTCATCAGAGGGCTATTTGATTGTCTCAAGGGAGTGCCCTAGTGGTGTATTTATTCTTAAAATTGAACCGAATATCCTGGTGCCTGTAGCAATAGTCTGGTTTGTAATGCCCTTGGCCAAGCCTGTAGTTCTCTTTAAGAGCTGACCTGAAATGCCGTGTCACTGATGGGGCAAGGGGAAAATTGATATCTTGGTTCTCCCATTCTTAGCTACATACGATCTATGTGTTTGGATCGTGTATGTTTAAGAGCACTGCAATGACTGCTAGTCAGACATCCCAGCCGCTGTGTGCAGCACGTCCCTGGAGGTCTCGGTCCTGTCTCCCTGCTTTAGGCAGGTACTCAACCAGCTGCAGTTTAGCTCCCTGTTTTGAATGCTGAAGAGCTCTTGTTGTTCCTAGACAGTTAAGGCCAATTTCTGCAAACTCTCATTATGATATAGTAATGAATTTTTGTGGCTCTGATCTCTTTGAAACCAACAGAAGTGTTTACAGGAGCATTCCCAGCATTTACAAGCTTTTCCAGAACTCAGTTTCTTGAACTGTAAGTGTGTTTGATGCAGCTATTGTGCCTCAGCCTTCCTGAGGAAAGCCTCATTATTGAGGATTGCGGAGAAACCCGTCAACCTAGTGAACAGCAAAAATTCAAATAATTTGCTGCCTTGAGGTTCTTGAGGTTATAACTAACCTTCCTGTTGTGTAGTATTTCACACCATCACCCTGAATGTAATTGAAAGATGATTTAGACTGCTAGGGAGAATTGAGAGATTCACACAACTCTGAAAATATCTGTGGGAGAATGTTGGGGGTGAGTATGGTGTATCTTTTAATTTTTGGACGTAACACACCTACAAACCTAAATGCAGAGTGCACAGACACGTGTGGACAAAGGAAATAAACATTTAGATTTCATTTTTTGTTTGCTGTAACAAACATTCTAGACATCACTGTACGGTAATGACTTGCTACTTTGGAATCTAAGGATTTTTCATGTTTGCTTATTTGACTCTCCTCTATTTCCCTTCTGCTGACTCTTGAGGAAGGATGTTCCAGGGTTGGTCTCTGTGACTGTTGAAGCAAAGCTTGGGTGGCATCTACTGACAACAATGTCCTGTTCTTTTGTAAGAGAGATGTTGAGTATCTGTTTTTTCTCTTCCAGATGAGGTGACTCAAATGGAAATGTCATAATGGAACCTACAGACAACCAGAGCAGCAACAATGGGTAGGAAATAACTTGAGGTAAACCTGTTTCTCAAGTGCTGTGATAAATTTTGAGATGGCTTAGAAAAAATAATCCCCTCCTCAATGCAAGAATTGTAATGACTAAGAGGAGATGTTTCAAATCTAACTTGCTGTCTTTTACCAAAGAATTGATGCCCTTTGTAACTTGAATCTGTTGTGAAATGGTCAGTGTTTGACGCAGGGTCTCAATGGGACCCTCACATAGATGTGGCACTTAAGGAGATGGTTTAGTGGTGGACTTGGGTAGTGTTAGGTTAATGGTTGGGTCTTTTCCAACCTAAATAATTCTATGATTGACTGGTGAGGCTGGCCCCTTGTCCCATGGAAACTAGTCTTCACATGGAGTTAAGCTTACAGTACATTATGCCTTGATCTCTAGTGTGCCAGCCCTGTTGCTTCATATTCTGTCTTGTTTGTAGCCTCAGTGTAGCGGGGGCAACATTGCCATCCCAGTGTTCTTCGTGAGGCAACCCAGCCCTTAAAACAAACATTGCTGCAATCTTAACACATTTGAATTAAGAAAGGCAATCTTGACCTGACTCAAGGCTCTGAGTCTTGCAGGTACACATCTTTAGAAGTCTGGGCAATGAGGGTTTTGCTCTTAGACACCTAACTTGCAAAATGGATTTTTTTTCTTTTTTTAAATTTCTTTCCGCCCCCCAAGGGGGTTGTTTTTCTGTGGTTAGCATTTCTTTCTCATTTAGCTCTTTATGACTGTCGGTGTCCTTTATCCTCATATCACAGGTCACTGTTCTTTTCCCTTATTATACATGCCATCTTGAGGTATGAAAGGACGGTGATCACTGCACAATCACAGTAAGGCGGGAGGAGAGGGTGGATAGAGATATTGCAAAGACATCCAGACTCTCTAGTGTACCTCCTCTGCTATTACGCTTCCAAAGTACATCTAACTTCATAATTTATTTTTTTTTTTTTTT
>VXBH01009958.1:151793-266648 GCA_013400035.1 Rynchops niger
TTTTGACAATACATCTGCAAGGAGTGGACCTTAAAAGAAATTTTAAATCTGTTTTCTGGATGGCTTCTTGTTGGAAAGCTGCGTATAGCAGCCTGATTGAAACGCAAGCCAAAATCCCGGGTATTTACTTACTCAGTGTCCTGCATACCTCTGCCTCATCTAGGGACTGGATATTGCCACAAAATGAATCTGACAACTGCAGTGATTCTGAAGGGTACATTGTGTTCTGTATATAGATGTTATCTTGATTCAATTGGAATATAAATGAGGATATTTAACACTCTTCACAGTATGTTTTCTGACAGCTCCAGTGCCAAAGCCAACAAGGGCTAAAACTTCTTTCTGTTATTTTTAACTGTTTGTGAAAGTTCATACTGGTTATGGAACATTTTAAGGCATTCCAAGTGATAAGTGACTAATGCCAAGGAAAATGATGGAAATTGCTCCTGATGGCTGCCAAAAGCTAGTAGGGTGCAGCCTCTAGTGCAGTCTGGTTCCTGGGAGAAGGTGGTTTCTTTTTAAAATCTGTTTCCTTCAATTTAAATATTGAAGGGTGAAGGGTTGTCTTCCTCTCTTTTCTCAGAAATGTTTGATTCCTGACATCTGTAGAGCAATTTCTTTCATAACAGGCTGCATACAACTCAGTCTTCTGTTGTTAAAGTCAAAATATCCTTTCGGTTATATTCTTCCCTGCCCTTTTTTTCTGTGTTGTACTCAGCTCAGTTTCTTTTCTTTGCCCTGCTGCTCCTCTAGCCCCACTGTAGCTATGCTGTGTGGGTTAGACCCAGTGAAATCTAAGTGCTTTTCATGATTTGCTCAGCAAGGATGTGCTGCTGGCAGTCAGCTTTGATTCTGGAAAGTGATAAGTTTGAGAAGGTGTTACAAAGCAAGCCTATGGAGAAGTGCTTTGCTGAGTCAGTGTCAACAGAGAGTTTTGCTGCCTCAGCCTTCTTCAGACTTGCCATTGCTTACAGCGTATAGCTTCATTTACCTTGTTAAACTGGTTTTTGTGTATGCCTGCGTGTATGGATTTCTGAATTTTGCTTGTTTTCCAACTGTACTTTGGAGGCAGGAGTTTGGGGATAGGATCAAATCTGTCTCCTTTCCTCCAAATATATGGGGCCCTTGAAATTCTATGTTGTATGGTTGTAGCCTGTGCTCTACAGTAGCAACGTATGTATTTATTGTGTGGCTAGTTCCTCGACTACTGGTGGACAAACACACAACAGTATCAAGGCCCTTGACAGGTTTGATTAGGGTTTGGGATTGCCAGAACATAAGCAACTTTTTAAGGGTGAACCTCTCTGCAGGCATACGACCTCTGGATTTCTGTAGAGGTAGTGAGGAGATGCGAGGAAAAAGGGTGCTGACAGCCAAGGAAGGCTTGTGGGGCTGAGAAGTTAGGAATTGTCCTGCCGGTCTGGGGCAGCAGAGCCTTTATGGAGCATGGTCCTTGCCTTCTAACCTGGTGCAGAAGTCCCCTTTGCAAACGAAAAGGCTTCCTGTGGCTGCTTCAGACTGGGATTCACAATATCCATTTGACCCTTTTCACCTCCAAATGTGAAGGACTCTTCAGTGGCAGTAAATGACAGTAGTAAGATGGATTTCTTGCCAACAGAGTTGGGAGAACACATTTTAATTAAAGGACAGCAGTGACTCTTGAAGACTGAAAGTAAGGGTGTGTGTCTGTTTAAAAAAACCTGATGTGGTACTGTGCAATGAGATGTTCTGAAAAGCTTGGTAAGGGTGTGAATTTGACCTATTTCTGGTTATAAACAAATACATGTTTTACTTTACAGCAAATATATTTCAGGAAAGCTTACTGGCCATGTATTTATTCTAATGATTTTAGCATAGCGTGGTATCTATTCCTTCTTCATTTGTACTCTCTGCTCGATTAATTGTTTCACAATACTGTAAGCTTCTGGGGTTTGTCCCACAAGCTTAATGGATTATCATACATTTATTAGTATAATGTCATATTGCATTTTTTTCCTGAGTTAAGGGATGTTGTATTCCCCTTTGAACAGTCCCTGATTCAGATTTGTTGGAATCTTGCAACAAAAGCTAGGTACTGATTGTTGTTGTTAACGGGTTTTTTTCCTTTGCATTGATTATTTTATTTTATTTAACCGATCTTGAAAACAAAGATATGCAAAAATTTCTTTAATAATACCACCCCCATGCGTGTCCACCCAACACCCTAAATAGCATTAAAACAGAAAAGGCCCAGGAGCAACTAAATTTCATAGCAGGTGAAAATTCACTAACTTGAGAAAGGCTTCCTTGAGCTCTGTGGAGATGCGGAAAACTTTCAGATGCTTCAAGAGGAATAAGTTGAATTGATGAACAAGGCTGGAGATAAAATACCACGTGATTACTCTGAAAATCCATGGGTGTGTGAACTGAGTAGTACTGCACCAACACTTAGGTATGGCAGGCGCCGTTGGTGAACAGAGAGATACTGGTCTTCCTTCTCTAGGAGTGCCAGACCCTGTTGTAGATGCTGTAGGTTCTGTTTTTGGCAATGGATCAGCATCTGCACCTTAGGTGAAAATGTTGTTGCGTTATGTTTGAATCTTCTGAGTCCTTTCTTTTCCTTGTAAATCTCGGCTTCCTTTCGGTCAACATGTCCAGAGATGGGTATATGGCCAGGTGAGATGCTGCTGTGTACATAAAATGCACATAATGTACCCACATCCTGTGCTTTACCACTGGTGCTCAAGGTCAGTAGTCTGGCATTTTCAGGAATTCAAAATTAAGAAAAAATGGCATCCAGGTTACCTGCACATCTTCATTTATTTTTTGGTTGGATTTGCATTTCCATGCAGCGTTTAAATCACAAGCTTCATCTCAGGAGAACTCTATTCTTATTCAACACATAGGTAGATAAGAATGGATCTTCTAAAATTAAAATGCTCATAAATAGCTTAAATACATTTTCTTGTTAGCTTTTTAAGAAGTATTGCTTTGGTAATCCACTTCAGGAGTGCATTTCTAAGCTTATGATGAGCTGAGGAGTACAAAAAGCTTATTTTATTGATTTGTTTTGTTTGCATTTCACTTCATGGAGACAGTTTCCTTCATTTGCAGTACATCTTTCAGAGACAAAGACCTGAGAAAGGGGAAACTTGTATCCCTGATCAGTGAATAAAAAAACAGGTGGGAAAAGCTGCAGTCTGCTAATCTTGAAAACAGATGTAAAGGAGGGGTCTACAGCTCACAAGACATATTCTGACAGAAGGGTTTATGTGGGGAAACACTGATTTATTGGACTTGAAATGTTCCACAGGAACACTAGAAGTTTTCATCAAATCTTCCCACAAACACGGCATAATTTTCTTCTTACGGTAGCTGGTGAGCCAGAAACCAGAGATGGGGAATGTGGGCCTCTCAGCCATTCCCTTGGTTGTGTGTCTGAAACTTTTTTAAAAAGTATGTTTAAAAAAGCATTTGCTTCATGTGAAATGTTTGTGGCATAGGATTTCTGAGACTTTATTCTGGGTGAGATGTTCAATGCTTTGCCTCTCCTCTCCATCCTTAAAAAGGGAAAGTGGCTGCCAGCACAGCTCTGGAATTATTAATCATCTCTGTTAGGTGAAAGCAGGCACCTGCCTGCCTTGACTCTTGGGAAAACCCCAGTAAGTGGGATTGTTGGGATGTTTTAGAAAATCTGAAAGTAATACAATGTCGTTGTTCAGTTCATTATCTTCTTTGTTAAAGTTTTGACAGAGAGAATGCTCGGTTTTCTTTCATTTTAAAATTCCTTTTATATTTCCAGCAAACTTGAGATGCGGTTTCCACACATGACACTTCCAGTGTTCTTTCCCTTTTCTTTCTCTGAAGATATCTTCCTAGGAAAGGAGAACAAAAAAAACCCAACCTGCAATTCAGCAGTAGTATGTTGTTACGTTACTGTCAGCAGCACTAGGGGAAGTCTAGCCCTAGTGTTCTAGTCTCCCAGTCCCTTCCTGCTTCAATTCCTGATGCTGTTTTTCCTCTTTTCTAGGAGTTGGCAGGATCTTGATATTCCCCACCTGTGCTGTGTAATTTTTTTGCACTAAGATTTCAAATTATTTGAGTATTTATTTTACTTACAGGCTCTTTTCAGGGTGTATGTGTAGCATGATGTTATGGTGACTTTGTTCATCTTTTTTAACAGTTGATATGAATCCACGTTTTATTTTGATTCACTGTTAAACCAAACTCAGTGTGACACAAAAGGGGGGAAGGGAGGAGACCATGAGGTAAAGAATACCATATATCAAGATTTCGATGATTTAAGTAAGGTTCATGTAACAACTTAGTGTCAAAGGCAGGATTTCCTTGCTTTTGCAGGATGACAGGATTTCCCTGTCATTGCCACTTAAATACAGCAGGGTCCCTAGAAGTCAGGAGTTCACAATCAACGAGGCACAGAGATTTGGAGGTGAGTAGAAGGTAATGACTTCTGCTGCGTTTATTGCTTGGATACTGCTTAATGAAACAGCCTTTCTGCCAGGTACAGCCCCGGATATTGGGACCTGTAGCACAGTGTCACCACTGCAGGGGCCTCTGGGTCCAGCACTGTGCTTTTCATGGCACTGACGCTCTGGGAAGGCTGTGTCTAGTCTATCCCACTCGGGATAGCACTGCTACTGCTGCAAGAAGCCCAGCTGAGCTGTGGACTGAGAGGAATGAGGTAAAGGCCCAAAGAACTTGTTATGAACATTAACTCCTCTTCTTCTTAAGCAGGTGTTTCACCCCCAGGATAGGTTTGTCCTGAGGTCTAACAGTGGTTTCTAGGTGGTTAGTGGCTGTGTTCTGAACTTATCATCATTGCCTGGGTGTCAGCGATATTAACATTTCTTAATTTTTGAGTGCTTGCCTTTGTAAAAATAATAGCATCCTTTTCATCACAGTGTATCTGTGTTTTAAGGGGTACGTTAAAAAAAAAAAAAAAAGCCAGCAGCTATTTCTGTGCCACAGTCTTATTTGGTCATCTTTTTGATTTACCTGCAGGTTTGCAATCTCCTCAGAGCCTCAGCAGACATCTCTGCTGTGTGCTTTGAAGAAATTGATGGTAGGCCGTCCGTAACTGGCAGTGTGAAGCAGGGTTAGATTTTCTTTTACTGTCTCACTGTGTTTCATAGGCATTTTGTGTGATGAGCACTGAAATACCGAAGTTAAATAACGGTATGGAGGTTTGTCTCCTTCTGCCTTTTTTCCTGACAGTCCTTGCTCTCTTGGAAAGCCTCTGTGCCTCCGGTGCAGGTGCCTTGCCTTGGCACAGCCTTGTATACCTTGGATCAATGCAGAAGGCCTTGCCATAAAACCATCACCCTGTTAGACATCAATCCCTTTTCACAATGCTGGAATCAAGAAGCACTTGTTCAAGTGCTTTTCAAGGACAGGGATGGAAAACTGCTGGAAACTTTTGATGCAAACAAAGTATGTTGCTCTTGACATACTTTCCTGGAGAAAGCTTAGCTGTTGCAGCAAGTCTCTATATTTTTTTTCCACTATCTGTTGTTCTGCCCGAAAGAGACAAGATGAATTTTATTTAATCTTCGGGGAGATAGTTCAGCCTGGAGACTTCTGTAGAGGTTATCTGGATTAAGAAAACTTGTATGATCAGCTCGAGAGGGTTTTAAACAGGAAGCAGCTCTGCCTGTTATTTGTTTATCCCTTTCCTTGACCTTTTTTGCCACTGGACAGAACTATTTCCATCTGTGGAAGTGAGTGGTGTTCTCTGATCTTTTCTTACCTTTGTTTCCACCTTGCAAATTCTTTCGAACAGTGAAAGTGCTTATATGACCTAGCGAACCCCTCCTCTTGCCCTATTTAAGCATTCCTGAAACAGAATAAAACTTACATATGTTGCATAAGCGTATCCACATATGTTAGGGGTTTCTTGATTGTTTTCACTATGTTCTCCCCTTCTCACTTCCTAGGGAAGAGGCAGCAGTGTTCTCTTACTGCTTGTTGATCCTGAAACTACCAAATAAAAATTCAATTGCATTCAGTATCATATTAAAAATGCTGGCTTCTCCCATGACTACGTGATTGTGTATGCAGTGAAGTATCTTCTTAAAGCTTTGAGTGGTTAAGAGAATGTGTGCTTAAACCTCAGAGCACATACCAAATGCAAGGCTGCTGCATACATCAGGCACGTGGGTAGGTTATATATAAAGTTGGCTTACTGTGTTTTACTGCATAAACTTTAAAATGCCATGATATTAGACGGTGTACATCTAGATGTCTACATCTAGCAATGGAACCTACTACCAGCCAGAAGAAAATCACAGTCCTTAAAATTTCCTAAGCAGTCTATCTGTGCAGCCTGTGCAGACAAAATCTTTGTGTAGTATTGGAGACAAGAAAGAAGTCTGGAAGTATATAATTTTTAAAGTTTTCTTGAATAGAGAGCAGTTTCCAGCCTGGTTAAGTGAAAGCAAAGGTTTGAAGGTATCCTGTAGTGCTCTGTTAGTCTTCTCACTCTGGACTGAAGCATCAGGCATATCTTCAGAAAATTTGAAACTGATCTCATGGAAAGGAAACCAACCCTTCTATTTAATGATTTTTCTGGGTGTTACACATCTGGAAATGTAGTCTGGACTGTGGGCCCTGGTCCAAATTAATTTCTAGTCAAGCAGAAGACTTGATGTGTGGTCAAAGTCTTCATATTTACAGAAGTGCTTTGGGAGCCTAGAGCACTTAGCATTCCCTTCACTGGGGATTTGGGGTGGAATTAGTTGTAAGTGTAGGCCTCGGAGAGAAAAATGCTAAATATCATCTCTGTCACAGGATTTCTGCAGGGTAGACATGAAGTAATTTGATTGCCTGCTTTATGCGTAAACTTACCCAGTTATACAATGGGAATATTTTGCTATGTTTAGCAATATTTTTGTGGCAGCTTTGATTCAAGTGCAAAATCTCCTGTAACACAGCAAACAGTTAGAGCCTGTGTGTTTGAGCAGCCGTGGAAAACACCAGTTAACAGGTTCTCAAGGAGGTGTGGATTCCACAAGTCTTAGCAAGATGTGGGAACTGTGGGGTAGCCAGAAGTGTCGTTCCCCATTTTGGTATTCTGCATTTGCAGCACTGGATGTGCACGGTGTTCAACTTAGTATAGCAGAGCATTTGTGGTTTTTGCTTAAACAGCAGAATGGAGCCTTAAATTAGCTAGCTTGGTAGATGGATCGATCTGTCTGTCTATCTATCTATCAATATCTTTTCCTTTCTATCAATAGCTTACAAATCTTTTAAAGTATTGTAATGGTCTAGATAGATATAGTGGAAAAAAAGCCCCAAACTTGATGACGAAACTTTGAGATGGATGTATAGATTTCAACTTGTTTCCTTTCTTTGCACAGTATCCCTTCACTCAAAAAGGAGAGTTTTGTTATTGTTTGCATGAAAGATATACGTGAAGAGTAAATGATTCTTAATTACTTAAAAATAAGTAGATAGTCTTTCTTTTTTTCCTGTTTTCTAATCTCTTCAGCTGAAATTGCAGAAGGTAATTAAATAGATAACTCTCTAGGGCAAACAGGATCTTTGCTTTTGTTTGGAAAACGCCTCCAAAATGTTGGCTGGTTATGCAGTTTTGGTGCTTATATTAGTGTGTTTAATTATCAGTGCTTTTGGTTATACTTAGTAGGAACTTTCTAGCAGCAGTTAAATATATTCTCTTCTCTGAAGCTGTCAGACTCTCAGCATTATTATTTCCCACAGCTTTCCATAGGCAGAAGAATCAAGTTCCTTGCAGTGATGTGTAAACTTGAGAGACGATGTGGGATTTCTTTTTTTTTTTTTTTTTAAGTCATGATTTAAAAATGCTATCATTAAGCCCTAAGAAGAAAAAAAAAAAAAGCACACATTTTGCAAGCTGAAGTTGCTCTTATTTTCTTTTTGGTAACATACTTTCCAGTGAATCCCAGACTTTGCTATGTAAGGCAGGCTGACAGTCCTGGTGAACAAGGTGAACCGGAGTCATCCGTGTGCCCTTGTAGCAAACCATCGCCTGGGCTGTGTTAGCAGGAGGGAGGCTGGCAGGACGAGGGAAGGGATTCCTCCCCTCTGTCCGATGCTGGGGAGACCATGCTCCCTAGTAGAGGAAAGATACTGAGATACTACAGGAAATGCAGCGCAGAGCTACCAGGACAACAGGGCCGGAGTGCACAAAGTGCAGGAGAGACCGAGAGATGGGTTTGTTCTCCTGGGCAAGAGAAGGACAAGGAGAGTTTTATTCCTGTCTGTCGCTATCTGGGTGGGGGTAGAGAGCAGTCAGGAGCAGGCTGCTCTCAGATGTGAACAGTGAAAGGATGGGAGGCGTCAGATGCATTTTGCAACACGGGATATTACAACTAGATAGTAAGAGAAGGGACCCAGAGAGGCTGTAGGATCTCCAGCCTCAATACAACATCCAAGTTTATTGTGCTTTCAGGGAGGTAGTTGGATTAACTGATGTCTGGATGTCCCCGGCATCTAAATTATTCTGTGATTCTGTCTTGCAAAATAAAATATTGGGAAACAAAACCAACCCACCAAGCAACCCTCCAAACTTTTAAAGACCTGTTGTCCATTTATGTTTTGTTTAAATTAAACCTTTTGAAATATTTAAGACGCTTCAGTTTCTTGTGCCCCTGAGTGACAGCCTGGCTATCCTCAGTCGCTCGTCCTTCCTTCCTGGTTTTCTAATAACTCATCAAAATGTGACAGCTGATAAGGAGAGCCCAGCCGTGGCCCAAGCACAGGGGTACTCATCTGGGATATGGAACATTTTTGTCTAAGGTTGAGGAGAGCGGGGATACTTCACCTAGGATGGGTTAGCCATTTGTGAATCCAGCTCCAGCAGTGGTAGTCCCCACAGCGGTGTGATTTCTTTCTGACTGTAAAACAGCGAAACCCTCCTGCTTAAGCTGCTGTCCTGATGACAAAGGCTTGGTGTGTCTGCATAGCATTCCTGCCTCGCTATTGCTTTCTTTGTTCCTTTGGCCCTTTCCTGGCAGAAAAGGGACTTGAGGGCAGGGTGTGTGTTTCCTGGGGGCTGTGTCTTATCTGAAAATGATAAAAATCCCCTGATGAGAAAACCAATGAGTTCAGCATCAACAAAATAAAAACACTTAAGAGAAGCACAAAAAGCCCTCCAGGCGATGACAGTTGAAGGCAAACAGCAAGAGGATGTAGACAGAGAATTCCTGTCTTGTTTTTCTGCAGTATCTCACAGAAGAGTGTTAATTCATACAACACTGTGAATGGCAGAATGGCGAACTCCAAACCTGGAGTTAAAATGATTGGAGCCATTCTTCNTTTTTAGCATGTTGGGTGAACTACTTATTACAAACCTGGCTGAAAGGTCTTACGGTCACCGGTATCAAGTTATCAGAGTTAAAAGCCTGAATGAGGCTTCTAGGGAAAAGAGGTGCTCCGATTCCTTTGTCATGAAGCTCTAATATTTCTGCAATGCTTTGAATTTATAAAATGCTGTGAAATAAAAAGCATTAGCTACCAACATTAGCAACTCTAATACTGGTAGTTAGTTTGCGTCTTTGAAGACCTCCACTACAATCCGGGATGCTTGTCTTCCCTTCTAGGCTTTGCTGTTGGCTACACGGGTGATGCTGGGCAAGTCACGACACCATCTGCCATACCCTGTTTGTAGCCTGATGAGATTGATGCCGGTCTCTTCCGTCATGTCTCTATTAAAAAGCGTTGTGGGAGGATTTCACGTTAATCTTGCTACTTCCACGCCACAGCACGTACATAGTAATCATCTCTTGCTGCCTTTTGTACTATCTCATTTACATATGAAATTTGCACTAAATAGCTACTTCTGCAAGCTTAGTTTTAAGTTAAAATGAGTGTTTGTGTAAGCGTGAACTGTATGCTCTGCTGGGAGTCAGGGGGTTTGTGTTACTGTTTCCAGCAATGAGTGTCTGCTGCCTGCTTGGGTAACTTGTTCTTTTATTATTTTTTTTCCTGCCCTCGTGGGTTTCCTCATTCGTTAATTGCTGCAAAATTGTCATCGTGTCTTCAGAGATGATAGTGGTTTTACCGCCACTTTCAGGACTTCAAACAATTTCACAAAATGGTGGGTGTGGGGTTTGTTTTTGTTGGTGTGGTTTTGATTATTTGGGTTGGTTTCAAGGTTTTGGGGCGGGTTGGTGGGTTTGGGTTTTTTTGAGTTCGTAATAGACATTGTCCATTATCAAGGTGACAGCTCAAATCCCCAGTCACTTATGAGCAGTTGAGTCTGTGATTATCTGATGTAACAATGGTATTATCTGCCTGCTTTACAATCAGACCTACTTGTTCTCTCATGGTTTTCTATTTACAATGTTGCCTTTTGGGCCAAAGACAAGGAATGGGAAAAAATCAAACATTTTCTGATCACTGTTGTATTTTTAAAATAGGTACTTAAAGTTATATGTTTGTAGAAGCTTTATATAAATGGCCTTTTAAAATTATAATTTTTTATTTGCTATGAATGGGGTATAAACTCTTCTGGTGTCTGCTGCGTGCTGTGACACACGTTGTGCTTTAGAACAGAAGCTCAGGAGGAATGTAATAATGTTGCAGTGTTGGTAGAAATCTTAGCCTTATACAGTTTGCCGAGAAAAGCTGAAGGGATCTTGGATAAGTGTTTTTGCCTGCTGAATGCTTGGTTAATTGCTGGTTGAAAGGAGTTGCAGGAGTAGTTTGTTTTTGTAATTGTGCCAAGGAACACCCAGAGTGAAGGACAGGTATTGCTGCTTTCTGAGTGAGTCTACAAACCGCGGTCAGGGCTGGAGCCCAGAAGAAATTGCATAACTCTTTCTTTTTTTTTCTTTTCTTTCCTTTCTTTCTTTCTTTCTTTCTTTCTTTCTTTCTTTCTTTCTTTTTTTCTTTCTTTCTTTTTTTTTCTTTCTTTCTTTTTTTCTTTTTTTCTTTCTTTCTTTCTTTTCTTTTTTCTTTCTTTCTTTTTTCTTTCTTTCTTTTTTCTTTCTTTCTTTTTTCTTTTTCTTTTTTCTTTCTTTTTTCTTTCTTTCTTTTTTCTTTTTCTTTTTTCTTTCTTTCTTTTTTCTTTCTTTTTTTCTTTCTTTTTTTTCTTTCTTTTTTTTCTTTNTTTTTTTTTCCTTTCTTTTTTTTTTTTTCCATTTTTTTTTTTTTTTTTTTTTTTTTTTTTTTTTAAGTTTCTTAGCTTGCATAAGTATGGGCACCTGCAAGTTTAGTAACTCAGGTTACTGAGGTTTTCATTTGTACTCAGGTTTTCGTGTGCTGCGCCCGTGTGGCCAGATGGGATGTATGTTTACATCTGGGTTCTATATTTGTTTTGAAAATTTTTTGAAACCATATAAGCCGTTTTATTTTGTTTCTTTAAAAAAAACAAACAAAACCCAACAACAACCAAAACACCAAAACCAAAAGCTATCCCCCCCCAGGATGTGGCGAATGGCAGAGACCTGCCGCTCCCCGGAGCGCCCGCCGCCTCTCCCACTCCCGCCCGCGTAGTCTCCTGCCCCGCCCCGCGGGGAGCAGCGCGCGGCAGCGCGGGGCGCCGGGGCGCGGGCCCGTGGGCGGGATTTCGGGCTGGGACCGGGGCCGCCCGCCTCGGCGATAGGCTCCGGCGGCAGCGCCCCTGCGCTCCTGAGCCAATCCTCCGCTGCTTCTGCCCTGACAGAACAAACATGTCCATTTTAGGAGCTTGGGTCGTACCACGAAAACTTTGCGGAAAAAGGTGTGGGCGCGCACCGCGCGGGCAGCGGGGGTGCGAGCTGTAGCAAGGCCGGCTCGGCAAAAGCAGCTGAGGAATAACGGAGTAGCGGGCCCCGGCGACTGTGGCGCCGACGCTCTCCAGCTGCGAGCTAGCCCCTGGTTTGTCAGCGGGGCTCTGTACGCGCGGCCCGCCCCCCCCCCGCCCAGCTGGAAGTGCGAGGGCCGGGAATGCATGGAGCTGGGGGAGGGCCCGGGTGCCCGGATGTCGATCAAGATGAGTGTAATCCAACCCTGCGGTAGCCGGCCTGGGCTCAGGGGCTCGGGGCTCGGGCAACCAGCTGCGTGGTGATATCCTAGGGGGGCACGTTCGCGGGAAGCGGGCAGGAAGGCAGCCGGCAGATGGAAGAGAAGGTTTTGGCAGAGGGGTAGAGCCTGGACAGCTGGGGAAAGAGCCCATGGACGGAGGACGCTTGGCAGTATAAACTTCACGATGGCTGCCCAGTCGAGGTACGGCATTAAACAACTTTTATCGCTGGTGGTGGATCCCCTCGAGAGCCTGTCATAGTCTGGTGGCGTTAATGACGCCCTCGCTCCTTTCCAGGCGCGGCTTGATGTTGGTTTTTACGCTGTGTTTCACAGAAATGTGTCTGGAGACGTGTCCTGGATAGATTTTCTTCCCGTGTTCTGTTCGCTAAGTGTCTGCTACCTCCTCTCAGCATAAACTTTCTTTTAACAGGAAAAACAAAGTCCTAATTGCTCCCTGTCAAATCTCTCCCTGTCCAACACCTTAATAGCTCTTTGAAACAGATTTTTTTTTTTCTCCCTTGTGGACTTGTCCATTATTTGTTTGTTTTTTTCCCCCCTGTAACCAGCTAGTATAAACAGGTTTCTGTGATTGCTTACAGCATTATTTTAAAAGGTAAATGGTTATATTTGGTTGGATTGGAGAGCTGGCTGCATAAGATGGAAGCAGGTTGTATCTGCTTGTCTAGAAATCTGCTGGGTAGGTGGGAGGGTAGAAGGTGGTTGTAGAGAAGAGTATGAAGAAGAATGACCCAATGTAGTTGCTGTCAGGAGGCAAAATTCAAGCAAATGCACCAATCTCGGTTAAACGTTCTTCAGCCGTGGTTTTTAAAGAAACAACTTCTTGCCTGCTCGGGGTGGGGGTGGGGAGGGTCTGTCTAAAGTGAATTTTACACTCAGCATGGGGGAAGCAGCTTTTCTTAACTCATAGTTCTTGATGAAGCAGTGCTATTTAAGGTACCTATTAAATGCCTTTTAGCTTTTACGATGCTTTAATAGATATTTCAGAAATGCTGAAGAGAGAAACTCCTCTTTTTGCTCTTTAGTCCCATACCATACAGCCACCCTGCTCCCCTTTCTTCCAGGCAGGAAAAAAACCCCAAACCGATAGCATATCCTCCACAAAGTTCGGTGCTTTCAGTGTATTTTCACAGTGCTCCTTTTCTGCAGGTTTGGAGCCAAGAGCTGGCTTTAAATTACAAACTGCAAGATGACAGAGCACTTGAGGTTTGGGGAGGAAGGATGGGAAGATTGATTGCTCCATTACCAGCTGAACTCCTCTGTCTCCGACTGCCTGCTCTCCCCACATGTGGGGAGACTGGGAGTTCTTAACAAAAAGGCAAAGGTTTAATTTTTCAGCATTTTTTTTTTTTCTTTGATCACTTACTCGTGTGATTTACTGGCCTGCATTATCAGAATGCTGCTTTAATCGGCCCTCATGCTAAGAGAGGATACAGCATAATCTTAGTGCTGCTGGCTGGCCTTGAAGCTTGACTTGGCTCCAAGACCAGGGACATGCTGGATGTCTCAGAGGTCCCAGAGCCATTTTCTTGGGTGGCGGGAGGGCACATGGGAACCGGGTCCCAGCAGGAGTCGCCGGCCTCATCAGACTGTCTGAGGAAGAGGCAAGGCTGGCACTGGGGTCAGCAAACCACATCGCTAACCTGTAAGGCAGATGGCGCAGAGAATAAAGTTTTATACATTGAGTGGCTCAAACTGAAAGTGAGCAAAATGGGTCCATGCGGCTGAGTACTGTGGTGTGGGTGAAAGGGCCATGCCCCACACCTCCTGTTCGGGTTGGCCAAGGAGACAAGATGTGCACCTGCCGTTCTGTACCCTCCCCTCTCCGCCATCGTGTGCACTGGCTTTTGCTTTTGTCAGGGTGCTGTGAGGTGCTCAAGCTGTAACACTGCACCAGAGCATTTCAGCAAGAAGGTAACCTCTATGCTCGAAGATCAGTGTTAAAGTCTATGATTATTGTTCGTTTTAAGACTTTTAAAAGAGAGTAGGAGCGAATATGAGCAGCAGAAATTAATCTCTTGCAGGTATCCATCTCAGTCCAAGAGATTTGTGCTTTGTGGGTGTGTAGAAGTTTTTATTGAACAGTGGAGGATGAATTAATGTTCATAATAAATAATTGGAGTTATACTGCATGGGACTGAGAGGCCAACGTGTCTCCAGAATTCATTTGCCAAAAAATGTCTGAGGGGTTACTCTGCTAGGCAGCTGATAAAAGATGTGGGTGAGCTTTCTGTGTTCATTTCCCCCCTGGAAAAAATACAAACAGTTTCAGCAAGCTCCGTAAATTACTGATGAGGTGGTATGATACAGAGCACTGTAGCATTTTAGGTATCGCTCTGCATGAGGCCTTTGGGCACTCCTCCATCTGCTTGGGTTTGCTATTTCTCACATGCTGTATATTTCAGCTAGTGAAAGGGATGTGACATTGTGGATGATGCTTGTTTGGTAGCAAGAAAATCCTGCATCCTTTCTTCAGCTTCAATGCCGTGATCCTGGGCAGCTCACCTAGCATTTGGGTGTTTCACTGTTTTGAAGGGTGGAAGGGTAAGGAAAATAAGGTAATAAAACCTGCCTGTTACTGCTCTTCGGCATTATCCAAACTGTGATAGTGATGACTGAGAAACCGATGTGCTGATGCTGTAACATTTTTTTAAAATAGTAAATCTTAAGAAATGAAGTGTTGAGTATGTTTTTGTTTCAGCTGTTTGAGAATGATCAGCTTCTACCAATGGCTGCTGTAAATGCTTATATCTAGCGCCATTAGGTGGAGAAACTATCCTCCAGTTAGTGTCGTTTTGTGTATAATGTAGATTTCCTTTCTTTCTTTCCTTTTTTTTTTTTTTAAAGTTGCGAGCTAAGCCGTAGGTTTGCAGCTGTAGCTTTCTATGCACTCAGTTCTGCAACACACAGGTGATCTGATGGCTGTAATGTCCCACGGCAAACAGGGCTTGTGTCAGTTTTTTATGGTATATTCAGGAACACGTAAGCAGAATCAGTCTGCAGGAGGACAAGTTTACTTTTTCGTTAAATGTGGTGTGATATTCATGACATGCTGTTCAGCTGCTCTGAGATATGACGGGACCCCTGGGAGGCGTGTGGGATGGACTGGTACCCGTGCTCACTACCAGCGATGGGTGAGGCATGAGGATATGGCTCCTGAACTGAGTGGCAGAGCCCCTTTCTCTTCTGCCGCCTTCATTAAAATGTGTGTTCTACTGCAGCAATTGCAAGCTGAGGATCCTCAGGTGAATAGCTGCTTTTTTGAAGATGTAGGCTGCTTTTCTCAGGCTGGTTGGGATCATTTTAAATTATCTGTAGATCCTGTTGGTTACACTTATTTAAAATTGGTGGATAAATAAATACTTTGTTGCTAAGAATTTCCAGTTGTCATATAACTTCCCTTTCGAAGTGGTCATGGCTAGTATGGTTGCAGGTATGCAGAATGAATGCAATTTCCTAATCTTTGTACATAGGTGAATACAGTAGCACAGTCAGAGCTGAAATCTGTGTGTTGTGCCATCAGCCCTGCTGGACTCACCTTGCTCTTTCTCCTGAGTCAGCCCTGCAGGGAAGGGTAATGATAGACAGCAGTCTGGGAAGCTCTTGTTTCCACCCCCCACCCAGAAGAGTCTTGAAACGAGACTGTACTGCTCATTTTGGTAGAAAAAGAAGGCGATGAAATAAAATGTGGCCATGTCTGCATTAAAAACATAGCAAATGAGGCAAAACAGTTTCTTCTAAAGAGAATAACGCCGAGGCTTTTCCGTGAGGAGAAGCTATGTTGAATGATGCAGCTTGATTTTTTTCTGTGTCATTTCACAGCTTTCCAGGCCAGATCTAAAGACATGTTTCATAACTTGTTTGTTTCATGGGTCTTGTTGATACAGGCAAATGCCAGTATTGGTGATGCTGCATTCTATTCAGCTGATGTGGGTGAAGAAGGGCTGAAACAATGTCTTGTTGGAGTTTACCTGTCTATTGAAAGCTAAAACATCCTGTGAACCCCTGTTGGTTTTGCTCGTACACTGCTACTAGCCCTGTCTGTAGAAGTACAACCCTATTTTCTCCAGAACAAAATGCCTTGCTGACCCACAGCATGTTTTGCGGGCTGCTGGGGATTTTGAGTTCACGGTTCCTTATTGCCTGGGTGATTTTCTGAGCCTGGAGTCTTATTGCTTTGGGGCAATCCTACAGCTGAAGCTCCCCCACAGAGAAAAGACGTGCTCACAGGGAAGTGGATTTTTCAAGTAGGTTTGTTGGGTTTGGTTTTGTGTGGGTTTTGGTTCTCTCTCTTTGTGTTGTGGTCTTTGGTTTTGATGTGTTTTTTAATTTTATTTTTTTTTTTTTCTTTTTTCTTTCTTCAGTGGGGATTCCAAGTTGTAATAGGCCTTTGAAATAGTGTTGTCATGGTATACCTGAACCGGTATAGAAGAAAATGTTTACTTAGATTATGTAATTTTCCTGGGTTTGAATCTGTATTGTGGAGAGAGGCATCTTCTAACTGCTTTTTATGAGAAAATCACTTGCTAGTTCAACTGCAAGATGCGGCACAAGAAGCAGGAAACAAGCTTTTAATGAACTGCATAAATTCTCCTCAGTGCTTTTCTTCTGAGCGTAGCTATAGTGAATGATGGCATGAAGCTTTTGGCTGCCTTTAAAATATAATAGAAAAGCTGTCTCAGTAAAGTATCCAGGAACTCTACGAAGACATAGTTTTTCATGAGGTGGACTACAGTGGAGTGAGGAGGAGTTCGCCACTGAGCACAGGGTGTCTTCCTAAGGCCTGGCTCAGGTGCTGGGTGGTCTGGATGGAGCCCAGAGGCTGGTTTACTGCGTAGCTTGTGAGCACCATGATGGAAGATTACTTCAATGTAGAGATGCCTACGCCTTAAAAAAAAACGGGAAGGTACTCATCCTGTTCAGGCTTGAACACAGTGTGGAGATTTTTTTTCCTTTCTGGTATGTTATAGTGAAAAAAGTACTGGCTGTGTTTTGTTTTGGATTTTTGGCTGCTGCAGTTCATCTCTGTCCATGATAAAAATGAGAAGACAGACATAGCCCTGGCTGGGGTGGAACAACTGTCTGGGGAAGATATCGCTCCAAAACGCAGTGCTATCACAGGTGGATTAAGATAGAGCTGCATTGCTCCGGCAGAATGCTTTTATGGGGAACAGACAAGAGCTACTGCACGTGCTGCAAGCAGATTTTCCAGTGCTGCATATTCACAGATAATTCAGGGAAAAGAAGTTGCACTCTAGATCTTCATGGAATCACGCGGCTTTGGGGAGCAGTGAGAGGCAGAGTCCTTCCCACCCATCTTTCCTCTCCGTTGCGATGGCCGCTTTGTGCAGAGCTACCCCCCCAGCTCTCTTGTACGCTGCTGAGATGCAGAAACTGTTGAACACCTTGTTTTACTGCACAGGTTAAAAAAAAAGTGCGTTTCTTCTGCTGCCTTATTCTTGTAGGGGAAGGGAGAGGTGGCAGGCAGGAAGAAAAAGCAGGTGTGTGGGCACAAAGCTGCATTTGTGGAGGTGCTCTGCTGATGTTAGTGCTGTTTTCAGCATTGTCGATGTGAGGTGTCTAGGCTGGTTGAATAGGCAACCTTCGTCACAGGTGCCGTATGCTTCATGAAGATGTTGGTCTTGTGGATTATTTTACGCTTAGGTATTGTCTAGTGTGTAGAGTTGTCATTTTTAGTTGTACTAAGTGTTTATTCTAATAGACTTAAAGTTTTCCTTTAGTGTTGTTTTTGCAATGCTACCCGTCAGGTTAAGAGGAAATAATGTCCCTGCTTTAATTTTTTGAGGAAGTTCAACAAGCAAATTGTTAATGTTTAACCTCAGAGACAACAGTAAAACTCAGTCTCAGAACTCTAAAAAATGCAGGTTTCATTTTTGTATTTGTATTAAAAAAAAAACCAAACAAAAACAACCCACAACAAAAAAGCAAAGCAAACAAAAAAACAAACAACAAAAACATCCCTACCCCCAGTTCACCAAAACCAAAGCAGGAAGAGTACAGTAGAAGCCCTTATTAAAAAGAAACAAAAGAGCAGGCTCACAAAGCATATGGTAATATTTTTATTCTATATATTTTTCGCTTAGAATCCCATATACTGTGCAATCTATAAGCAGCAAATTATCTATTCATCAATGTCGGAACAACTCCTTCATGGCACAGTAGTTTTTAGCAGCTGGTGTGTGTGAGGTATGTGAGAGACATGAGTGCATGTGCCTCTTCCCTGAGCTGACTTATGGGCATTACAGTTTGAAATATGGGTATCTGCTGGCATCTGAAATCGAAAGGAATTCTTAAAGCGTATAGCAGTAAAGGGATATTTACATCTTTGCAGAGTTGTAGACATATGGTAAGAAATTGCTTTCAGCATGCTTGTGCTTCTGCAGTTTGTTAGATTGTGCTTAAAAAGCTATCACTGAGGTAATTTATCTTTGCAAGCACAGCTTAGAAACTCTCCCTCATAACTGGTCTGTAGCTATTTCTCAAGAACCCTCTCCCCCGAGTAAACTGTTTTGGAAAAAAAATCATCCTAATTTGAAGACAGGGAATATGCTGGCAGTTTAGAAGTGCTTTGGTGAAATGCTTCTCTTTTTCCCTGTCCCCACATCCCTCAGCAGAACAAGCTGTTCTAGTAAAAGTTGTTTTCTTGGTGCCAGTAAGCCTGTGGTTCTGCTGAGAACAGGCTGTCAGTCTAGGGACCTGTTTATTCATACCTTTGCTAAAATAACATGTGCTAACCAAAACACAGCATGGGCTAGCCATGCTGCGGAGCAAGGAGGTTTACTTCTTTTTTTTAAAGACCCCCTTAGCATTGCTCTTACCTAGATGCCCCCATCCCTGATGGCCGCCATGGCTGTCTGTCTGTCACTGCAGCTTTGAGGCCTTGTTTACTGTGAAAAGTTTTGCTGGCATAGCTGAAAGTACAAGCAACAAATATACTGCAGAGGTGAGATAACTCTGTTGGCCAAAGCTTAGTGTAGACTCTACGATACCAGTGAATAAGGCTGCTTTTTCTGGCGTATGGCTTCTGTGGGGATGGGGATGGCATGGTGGATGTAAGCTGTGATGGCTAAAGAGCTCTTCTGGACCACCGTGTCCCTCTTCTTTGCTGAAGCCCTGCAGACCCCATGTAGCAGGATAGTCTGCTTTGTCCAGCAGTTAACTTTTAATTGGTGAAAGAAAACACCCATCTCTGTCCAGTGGGACCATGAAGTTTCCTGTAGTCCAGCCTGAAAGTCTCTCTTCAACTTTACTGTAATGTTACATCAGCCTTTTAATGTTGTTTTTTAAAATAACCTCTAGAATTGCCTATCTATATAAATTTAAAAAAAGCACTAAACCCTCTGTAGCTTATATAGATAGAAAAATTAAGATGCCTCATGCATAAATCACTGGGTTCATAGTTTGTGCCTCTTTTGAAGAAACTAATTTTTTCCATTACTGGTGAAATGTAGTCTGACATGAGGAATGCAGTTACTTCTCTGTTCTTGCTTTGTGTCCTTTGGCAAAATAATTTGTACAGCTACTCTTGGTTTTTTTAAGCCATTGTGTTGCATTTTCAGTGTGTGAGTGAGGTGATTGCATTTGATTCTGCTACTTGTTTTGGGAGGTAAATGGGGACAATGGAAAGCAGTCACTGGAAATAACATGATAATACTTGAGACTTTGGACCATGTTTTCTCTCGTGATTCTTGTGCTAAACTGATTTCTGCCTGAGTTAGCACATGAGAAATAAAACTCATCGCCCTTCTCGGACAAGACTGTTTTGGGCCTGCCTTCACCAGTGCAGTACCCGGTTGTGGTTGGTCTGTTTGCCATTTCCTTGCTTGTGTCTTTCTTTAGTATTTGCTACTGGAAAGCCAAGCCCACTTGTAAACTCTTCAGTCGCAGCCTGGCTTGCAGTTAATTCTCAGTCTGTGCTACTGGGCAATCTTGGGTAATGGACACCCAGATTTGAGGTACATCTCAGTCTGGAGACAAAGCTTTGCTGTAGGGTGTTTTTCTCTATGGTTGTCTCTTGTGCAGGCTGATAGGAAACTCATGACAGTACTTGAAGCAGTACTTCTCCCTTCAAAAGTAGTTGTCGAGTTTTAAAGCTTTAAGAATGTCAACTCAGAAGCATGTGTTTTTTTCCTGTGTCTGTTTCATGCACAATAATTTTTGAAAGCTTATGATTTTCAAGTACTTTAGGTGCTCTATGGCTCGGAAATGTTTAAACGTATGAAAGTTTAGTTTTGATTTTGGTTTTCTGATTTAACGTGTGATATTCTGTAACTTTCATTCTGGAAAGAAGATGAACGAGTCTCTTAATATTTAAAGAGAATCTGATCACTTTGCTGAGGTTTTGGAACACTGTTAATGATCTTTATCTGTTTGCAAACCCCTGTCCATTTTACATGGGCTGACTTCAGCAAACTAATAACAGGCTTTTTTGGCTTAGCTGGTGTTTGTGACCCTCCTAAGAGGAGATGCCTGGTTCTGTGTAGTGGACTACATGAGTAAAAAAACTACTAGTGTACAGCTTAAGAAAATTCCATGGAACTGCCCAAATCAGAGAGACAGAAAAATAGGTAGAATTGCGCCCTGTTCCTTGAGAAAGTCTAATATTTGTAATAATAAAAAGTTGTGTTATTCAGAGACATGGGGGATTTTTCCCATTGCATTTGGCGTGAAAAGCAGTTGACTCATACACTGGGGTGTTAAAAATAATAGACCAAAGAACATCCTAAATTGGCTAACTTGCAAAAATTCAGTAACTCAGTGTTTCACCTTTGGAAGAAGACTTTTGGTCACATACTGAATTAAGCGTCACAAAGCTTTCCCTTGCAATTCTCTATTTGCAACAAAAATGACACCCAGTAGTCCCAGCCTTTTCAGTTAAAAGCATATGCTGACAAAGGGACATCTGTATTGCTTTTGTGCTTCTAGGTATGGGGAATTTTTAATGCCATCAAGCTATTGGGATAAAAATTATGTTATCTGTGAAGGACCTGGCAGAAATTCTTCCCTGTTGGGAAACCCAGGGGAAGAATTAGGTTCTAAGTTAGATGGTACAATGTAATCAAGAAGTAGCAAATAAGAAAGCTGAAAGAGAACATGGATGACACTAATAATACTGTGAAGATGTGCCATGTAGCTGTAACAGATGTTAGAGTGTTCCCCACAAGTTACCTATGGAGAAACCCCTTCTTTTTAGCATATAATTTATCAAGTTTCATTTGGGGGAAAAAAGCTTTACTTCCTAGACTTTCTTAGCAGGCTACCGGTGTTTGTATTGAACGGTTTTGTAGCTTGTTAGGGACCCATTAATAACAGCAACTGGAAGGAAAGTTACCAGTTTAAACTCATCTCTCACAAAAATTAGTATCTTTGCATAAACCACACTGGAAACTAATTTTTTTTTATCAAAGACTTTCTGTGAAGATACATGGAATTGTGCCTACAAGGCAGCCTAGCCGGTTTGGGAGGAAGAATTTAACTTGGGAAGGCAGAAGAAAAAATGCTAACAGTTTTTGTTTCCCCCCAGCAAAGCCTAGACTTTCTCTCTGAAGATGTCCTTAACTTTTTCTTGATGTTGTTCCCTCCTCCTTCCAGACCAGTTTCAAACTTTTGGTGGGTGAATGGGATAACCTCAACCTTGTTCCAGGCAGCCCCAAACTGGAATTTCTGTAACTACCTTAGCAAGTTGCTCGCCATAGTGTAGTGCTGTTGCTCGGTGCTGTAGTGTATGGGGAGTGCACCTCTGCACAAATAGGATGACAGTGGACGGAAGTGGATGGATGAAATTGTCAGTCTGCAGAAATGATAACATTAAAACTTGGCTCCCAAGCTGGTTCTTCTGTTACTTAAATATGTGAATCAGTCTGATTCCTAATGATTTGGAAAATGTTTTTTCTTTCCAAGTCAGTTAAGTCAACTGAATGAACTGACCTACGGCAGATAGGCTGCGCTTATTACACATCCCCTTTTCATAGGTTTATGGAGGGACAGACTGAATATACGTGCAGGGAGCCTATTGCTGTTTCTTTCTCTTACAATGTAGACAGCTGATGTAGCCTAGCACTGCATTTCACAGCCAGACCTTCTTTCTGTAATTCTTAAGTAAATGAAAACAGTTTGTAATTATAACAGAATCTGATAATTGCAACCAGAAGCTTCTCAGGCTCAGTTTTGGCAGCTATATTGGTGTGTGTTGATGTTGTTTTGCTCTTTGAACAACTTCTGAGAGAATTTATCATGAAAACTTAGGAACTGTGCTATTTAAAAACAAAACACACTAAAACAAAGGAAAAGAACCCACCCCCCAAAAAATAATCCCTATCCTGTAATGCTTATAAAGCCACATGTGATCTGGGTTCATTTTTAAATCTAACGAACATTTAGTTGAGATCCTGTCCTTTGGGCTGAACCTTCTCTTGTATTGTGGCCGAATACAGTTGTTTGGTGTCTGTGCTATACTTAATTATAAAGAGACGTGCATAGACCACACAGTGTCTGAGTCAATGGTCTTGCATTCACTGCCATTTCCACTCAGGTCCCTTAAGAGGGCCGATTCCTGTAGCTTTCTGATTTGGCAGTAATCATTTGTGCTAACCGAAACAGCGGGGAGGGGGGAGAAAAAGTAATTTTTTCACATATAGCAAAAGGAAGACTCAAAAGTCATGTTTAAAAATATTCCCTCTCTTGCAAATGTCTGATAGAAATGCTGTATAAAAGAAGGTATCGTGGAAAAAAATTCTTCCTGTGTTCCAACCCCATCTTTTGGGTTTTTTTAGGTGGATTTCCATATTAGCCCTCTGTTTGTTTTTTCCTATGGTCCATTGCTTTCTAGCTGTTAATTTAGTGGGCGAGGGGTGTCGTGCATGGAACAGATGAAAAAGCATGCAACTTATGGACAGGGGAAATACTGGGAAAATTATTTCTTTACTTCGCTGTTCCTTTGTGCACTGACTAAATATCAAGTTAATGGTTTCCTTTTTAAAAAATTGCTTCCTTGAAAATGGGCCATCCTCCTCCCTCTCAGCCTAATGACAGAAATGTACAGATGATATTGATATAAGCTGTGTTTACTTGAATGTAACAACTTTAAAGACCGTTTATGTACAGTAATCAGCCAAGCAAATAATGGTTTGGTTTTGTTTGTTCAATATTTCTTTCTTTCCCCTAGAGAAGTCCCTGAACACAGGAGAACTAGAGTGTGAGGGCTGAAAAACCAGTAGCAGTTGCTGCATTTAAAAGGTCTTTAATTAAAAAGTCATGCAGTTTTTTTAGGAAGTCCTTGAACTATTCTTTCAACCCTTCCTCTTCTTTGTCCCTTTGGTGAGTAAGTGCAAGGAAGATGGAGT
This sequence comes from Rynchops niger, assembly GCA_013400035.1. Taxonomy (NCBI): domain Eukaryota; kingdom Metazoa; phylum Chordata; class Aves; order Charadriiformes; family Laridae; genus Rynchops; species Rynchops niger. Next base: position 175,160 of record VXBH01009958.1, read on the forward strand.
GCAAATGAGGTGCAGGCACTGACCAGATACAGATCTGGGATCCTGCTGACACTCAGCGAAGTCTGGATGGAAAGTGGGAAACCAGAGGAGGACTGAAATGGTTTGTGTGAGTTTGGCCTGTGAAGTGTGTGCTGGAAGCTGAGGCAGTGACAAGAGATGATGTGGCAGGCCTCAGGAGAGTGTACGTGCGAGGTGTTGTTACAGCTGCTGCTCTGAATTTCATGAGTTGCTCTGGGTTTTTCTATGTCGGTCTCATTCAGGGCCAAATCGTAGCCAAATCTGTTCCCTCCACACCTCTTGAGAGGCTTAACTGTGTATTATGAGGCAATAAACTACTTTGGCAAAAGGAGGAATTTAGACCAGTATCTGGTTTTCTAGTTTCCTTTGGCTTTAAGCTTTCACGTCCAGTTCAAGAAAGTGTTCCTGTTACAGCCATGCTCAAAATGAATTCTTGACCTGGAGCTTTTACATGGAGGATGGTTTTTGCGTGCGTGTGTGTATAAGCAGGTGCTCAAAATGAGTTCCTGATTCACAGCTTGAAACTGAGGAATGACTTCTGCATGTGTGCATGACAGAGGAAAAAAAGATGTGGGAGAGGGAAAGGATATTAGCCTTACCATTTCCTTTGTTCTGTTTCTGTTGTGTGTATTGCTACAAGCATCATATTTCTAAGCAGGGCTGTGTTAAGTGAAAAAAAAAAAATGTGGAACTAAGGCATAATATGCTGGCCAGGAAGGATTCTAAGAGTTGTTCCAAGAATGGATAAAAGGAAAGTTTCAGGTGGAATAAGAAAATGCAGAAATAGTGACTCTCTGTTCTTTCTGTCCTCTCATTTTTCAAGTGGCTTCCAGAAATACTTATGCATAACAATTTTTTTTTATGCAAAATGTCTACTCTTTTGTGGTTGCATGTTTAGTAACTGCGACAACTAAGCAATTGAGTAAGATGGAAAAGATACAGAATGTATTAGAAAGCGTGTGCTGAGATTTTAGGGAGGTTTACAGAAAACCCCTAAAACATTATTCCAAATCCCTGTGATCAGCTTGCATTTTCTTGAAAATACCTAGCTTTCTGCAAATGACTTAGCTGGCTATTACTTGGGTTATTTGGGGTGTTAGCTGGTGTTGGAGTTGCTATTCATCGTGTTTGTGGATGCTTCATTAATGAATCTGTAGGACGCCGAGAGAGCACAGAGAGATGAAGCAATCCGGAGGAAGTGCATCCCCATGATGATGCAGGAAGCTGTCTGGTTTGGAAGCAGGTTGTTCAAGAGGCTTACCACACTTGGCAATGGATGTAGCTCTAGACAGATGGAATCAACAGGAGAGGGAAAATGCAGCAGCCTACATGAAAGAACTTATAAACCTTCTTCAGAAGTTTGAGGTAATGGTTACAGTAGGGCACCTACTCGATCCCTTGTAGGGCAAAGTGCAAAACTCTTGCCTCTTGCTCAGGGTGACAAATGAGTGTCATTGGAAACGTGTGTGGGAGGGCAGAGGATGAGGAACCCCAGGGAGAGGCAGCGCTGATTCATTCTCCTTCTAAACTGTCTGTTGCCACAATGGAATTGAGGACAGGGACTGAAAGAAGCCATTGGCTGTTACCATGAAAATACTCATAAGGACAGAGGCTCTGATGCGCTTTATCAGAGAAAGGGATGTATCCCTGGAAGACGTCCTGAGTCACTATTGAGTGGACAAAATGCTGCATATGCCTGGTGGAACTCCTCCCGCATATTCCTGCAGCACTTTGGTGTAATTTTCCAGCCATGATCGCAAACTTGGCACACAATCACCACCATTATTGTCTGGGTAGACGTGACTTCCTTCAAGAGTGGTAGTTTCCCCAGACTAAAGGACAGACGGTTGAGAACAGTCTTGGAAAGATACCAATCCCTTGGAAGGTTAAAACTGAATACAAAATGGTAAAGAGTCTGGAAGCCAGTGAACTAGGTGAGATATAATGTAATTAACAAGTACTTTTACTAATTGCCTTTTACCAGTTGGCTGTCAGGTTTTGCTCCTTGAAGAAGGAAAGAAAAGTTGCTGTGATGTGACTGTCTGTTCTCATAGCTAAGACAGGCATTTTTTAATATGACTAAAGTTGAGCTACATTTTAATTTCCACTTGCAGGATTTGCATCTAACGTCTGTTCGCTCCATGTGCTTCCTGCCAAGGTCCAAAGAAGAACATCTTCCTCATTTGTCACAGCCTTTTTACTTTGCAAGGGCTTCGCTGGAACTGATTGTTTCCAAGGGCTGAAACTTGACTCGCATGACAAAGCAAAGGGCTTTCCCCAGTAACCTCCAGTTCTCATGGGCTTAAAATAGATCAGGCAGAGGGTAAGGACTTGGGAAAGAGCAGCAAAGTTATGCTGCAGAGAAAGAAGGAAGGGGGTGGGGGGGAACTCAAATCAAACAAGAAACTGTAAAATGAGGGGAGCCACCCACAGAAACGGCAAATATATCCAGTTTTCTTGATGGTAAATGTATTGACTGAGGCTGCACAAACTCTGGAGATGTTTGAAATACTTGAATTCCTGAGCCCCGCAGGCCTGCTGAAATGTAAGTGTGTTCTGGTTTGAGGCCCAAACCATGACAGAGAGACAGGAGTCGTCACTTTTTACAGAAGTAAAACTTCCTTGACTTTTCTTACTCTTCTCTTAGAGGCACGAGTGACAATGCTGTGTTTACAGAGGAGCTCATCCTGCACATAGGTGACTCTTCCCCAGTTTCACCCAAACTCCTGGCAGGCAGTTGACTCCTCTGTTGCTTACTCCACATTGGCCCATCTGTAGTTGTGCTACTTGTCTTCTCCCTGGGCTTGGGACCCTGCACGGGAGGTGGGTGTCTCTGTCCACCCATAAGGACTCTCTGCCCTCCTTGGGCTGCTTCACAGGGGCTCTGCCTGACAGGCATCTGCTGGTGAGGCTCCTGCGCTTGCATTACATTTATTGCTCAATTGTTTAACAGAGTGCTTTTAATGTAAACGTAAAACTGAATAGAAATGCAAAGCCTAATGGAATAATCTCTTAATTGCAGTGCTCTAAATGACTGTTCAGCACATGATTACTGTACTTGCAGGGGGGACAGTGGGGAGGAAAGAATATTGAATGAAAGACACTAAATACTTCAGCTGCTAAGAATGGTGATTTATTGCCAATCTGAGCATCAGGCTAAGCAAGGCAAATAAACTGACAACAGTAAGTGCTTTTGGAGGTAGGGATCACCTCATTCAGGGTATTCACTGTGTGGGACACATAAATTCTAGCAGGATAAAATGCACAAAGAGCGATTAATTAATAGTGATGAGATACTCATGCATGCACTGTCCTTAGGCAACCCAGAAAAACTATTAATCAGCACGTTGCCCACTTATTGGCAGATAACTCCTGGTATGTAGTAGTTTGCCATTTCAGCTAGAAAAGGCATTATCTCTCTGGCTTCTGTAAAAATCATGGCTTTTGCTATAATTTTTTAATATTGCTGCAAGTCTTTCAAGTCACACTGGCCCTTACAGAAACTGTGTCTGTCTTTCAGGTATTTCGCCTAGATTAGGTAGCAGCAGGTAAAAAAGGGTTAGCTCAGTGTTGAGCTGGCAGTTGATTTGGTGTACAGCTGTGTACTCTCCGGAACAGAGTATAGTTATCAGGCGATATGTGCTGCAAGAGCACATGCTGCTCGTGGAGGCAAGGTAAGTGTTTTTGAAGTGGCCTTGCTGGTTCCCACCAGCAATCATCTTTCCCACAGTTTACTGTGTGGTTTCCCCGTGCTCCCTACGAACAAGGACGCCTGACCTACCTGCCTGCAGCAGCCCCTCTGTTGCTCAAGGCTTTCTTTGAGTGTTTGGGACATCCCATGTGCCTGTTGAGCTCGCTTGCTCTCTGGTGCACACAGACCAAGTACCACGCCTGCACCAAACAAGTTGGAGAGATTTCCAGTGTTTGCAGTGGGTCTTGGCGCTGCCAAACCCACGCTGCTGTCCCGTGGGAACTGGAGCTAGCTGTTGCTTTTGATCTGAGTCAGTGTGAGGTTCCCACTGCCTGCATACAAGTGTTGCTAACAGTGGTAAAGCCAATAGTTAGCTGTTTCTCATACAGCTTCCTATACTGAGGGAAAGATGGGAGCCTTTCAAACAGAGGTTCAGATGATGCAAGGAAAATTATCGGGAAAATTGGAAAGATGTTGAATAAATGTGTTCATAATTTAAAGGACAAAATATTTATAGCTTTTTAAAATTATTCTCTTAAAGGAGAAGCTTTTTGTAGTTGCTGAAAGCGATAGCTTGTGTAAAATGAACTGCATGTAAATACTTTTTAAAAGCAGGAAAAAGGAAAGATAAGCTACTTCAGAGTTAATTTTGGAGTGGCATATGCTTTGCAATGTGCATTAGGCATGCATCAGTACCTGCCTAATGCACGCTGTCATGGATTATTGCTTTTGCATAGTCTGAACGCTTTCCAAGTCCTTTTGAATGACAATGAGATGCTTTGTTATATAGACATCAGGCTAATGACTTGAATGCAGTATGAAACTCTGGCATAGAGAGATAGTCAGATATGGAGCATGTGTGCCTTGTAATAAAATAGAACAGCAGCAACAAACCATAGGAAAATTATCAGGCGCTGGTGTGTGTAGATGGAAAAATTAGGAAATAGTTCTTGAATAATTATAGTCTGGCAGACACTGCAGGAAAGATTTTAAAATAGGCTTTTCAGTGTATAAACAGATTTTTTTTTCTGCAAACAGTGCTAATCTCTTCTGTTCCTACTTAGTCCTTGCTGTGCAGATAAGACTCGTCCAACCTGTTACTTGGTACATGCTGTTATGGAACTGGAGAACTCAAAAGAATAGGAAACCTTTTCATTCATGCATGATTTGTTTGCTGCTAATTCCTGTGAAAGTGTGAAAGAACTTAGGTCTTTAGTATTCTTAGTTTTCTTTAGTTTTTTCTTAATCTCAGTTATAGTACCGTCCCGTTCCTGTTTATAGCATGCTAGGTCTGATTTAGTCAATTGTTTGGGAAAGATTTTACACAGTATGTTTCACAAAAAATCTAGATTTGCTCATGGGCTTAACAAGTTGCAGGGTGTTAAGGATTCAGGAGGCAGAATTGCACGTCTGTATTTCTGAGACAGTTTCAAATGCTCATATTTGTAGGTTTTGCTTTTGTTATACTTAATAGCAAATTAAACTACTGATACTATTGATGTGTCGTTTAGTCTTTGAACAACATCAGGTTTGCATCACGAAAGGAACAAATGCAAAAGCCGATGTTACATTCCTTTTTTTGTTGGGCTTTGGTTGCGTTAAGCTGTAGGGCTTCAGGAGTACATGTTAGCCCACAGCTGGGATGGCAACAGAAGGTAGAAAGGAGGAGAGGACCCTGCTGATTGTGCAGAAAATACGAGGTGAAAGGCTCTTAGAGTCTGCAGCAGTCTCACTGCCAGTCTTGCAAACTGTCTGACAGCATTTAGGGAAGGCTTGGTGAAGTCAGGCCTTTAAAAAACATAGATGGTTTTTGGAAGTGTTAAAGGGTTACGTGCTTTACAATGGTATGGATGGTTCTGTTGCCTCAAGAGGAGACTTGACAAAAGATTAGTTGTGATGTGTGTGCTTGTGCGTCATGCAAAGCAAGATGAAGTAATGCTGAAACTGGTGCTCCACCCGCATGACGTGCTGTGGGCAGTGTGTAGGGGCTCTTTGTGGAGAAATGGTGTTGAAGTTGAGCTGCGTGTGAAATAAGGACGTGAGGCGCTGTGTGGCAATAGGTACATGATGCGGCACCTGCGGACCGCATGGCAGTGCAGCTGATGGACTTGAGCTGCTTGGCAGAGCGTGGACAAGGTCAGCTGATAGCAGGCTCCTATGGAAAACCAGTGATGGAAAACTGGGCTGGATGTATAGGGATGTTAGCTGTGTGAGGAAGAATATTATGTGAGATTTAAAATGCAGACACATGAAGCAGCTTTTCACTAAACATTTCAGTTTCTTTTTTACTAATTATATATCTTGTTAAAATTCTTCTTTGGTGTAGTGGAGAACAATAATGTTTTCTTTTTTAAAAATAACATTTAGGAAGACAGTTCTGTAAAATCAATGAACAAAAGGCACATCCGCTTGAATAATCTTAATGTAGTCTTAAAGTAGAAAATTTATTGCATTTGACTTCTTGCACCTGCAGTAAGCATTTATGCATACTCGTAGAACTAAGGTAGAAAAATAGATTGTAAGATTTGAATCCCTGATTTAACTTGCAAAATGATTTCACATGGAAAATTAAACATCGGATTTTTTCTGAAATGTAATAGCTGATATAATATAATCTAGGGCTTTTTTGGTTTTTTTTTTTTTTTTTTTTTAGAGTTTCGTAACCTACTTTTTTTCTTAAGACCTTTCAACTGAGATAGTTCTTTGAAATGCTTATCATTTTTATGAGAACCCTGGGAAAATAGTAGCTGGGTCGAGGGGAACTATTTGGCTTTGCTTTACTGAGTACTTCTGTGATAGGTCAGGAATGAAATGTTTGGGTGGTTGGTGTGAAGAAACAGTAGGTCTAAGCGATCACAGTTTCATTTCCTACAATCAGTAAGATGGAAATACGTGTTGAATTAAAATCTTGTAATTGTGTGAAAAAAATTAATGGCAAAACCTGTTTTTCTTGATCCCTTACTTGATTATTTGTCTGTTTCTCAACCAGTACTAGTTTGCTTCAGCTTTCTTACCTAATCTTTCAGATCTCCAGGATTTTCCAGAAAGAGACATTTGTTTGGAGCCTATTTTAAAGAAATAGAAACCCGATTTCATTTCTACATTCCATTTTTTGTAGATTGCTACTGTTGAATGCATGGTTCTCTTGCTGCCTTTAAACCTATTACCAATAAATTTGATTGTACCAAGCAACAATAACAACAAAAAGATATTTCAAGGCAAAAGCAAATTAACAGGTAGGGGATAGGTCTTGTATGTGGTAGAATGTAGATTTTACCTGATGCTTTTTCCCAGCCAAACGTGGAACAGTTCATCCAAGGTGCTGGGTGTCTGCTGCTGAAAGGAGGAATTCAGAGGTATGGTGGGAGATTCCGTGCAGCACTTTACTGAAGAAAGCCTTCAGATTGCTTGGGCAGCAGCAGTTAACCGCTTCTTTCTATTCAAGTATGCCGTATCAGCTTTAGGAACAGTGATGTTGTGCTAGTGGTGGGTGAGTTGATAAAACATTGCAGTCATGGCCTCTGCGTTTCTCCCGGGGAACACCTTCTCCCTGTGCTGAGCAGCTGCGCACACCCGTGCGTGCAGTGAAAGGCTATCCCTGCTCTGAAAGGCTTGCTGCTTACCATGTAGGAGTTACCCTGTTCCTGTGCTCATATAACTGACTTAAAGAGCTGTTACAGAAATATTTGGCATAGAGATAATAGCTGAAGTGATGCACTGAAGCGTGGAGTGATGGAGGATCCACCCGGGCTTAACAAAACTTGAGTTTTATCACTCCTCCGCCAATTTTTACTTGAGTCACGTCATTTTCCTGAGCTGGGCTTTGTAAGCTAACATTTGATATAGATTTATGTATGTGTCTCAGGCTGACTTAAACAACTGGGAGAAGTGCACAATTGTTTTTATTATGAGTGGCATGTAGATAATCAAGAGTGAGAAACGCTGTGGGAGGGGGTAATACTGACGGGCAGAGTGGTGGGAGTTGTTCTGGGCGCTGTAATCCTGCTGGCGAGCAGAAGGTGTCGAGCTGGGTCATTAATGGGTATACTCACCTTAATGTTCCTTATTGCCCTCATACTGTATGAACACTGACTTATCCAAACAAATTGCCACTGTGCTGCTCTAATGTGGCCACATTTGAGTTCATTTAGACGTTCATAATCCATGGCAGTTGCTAAGTGCTTTACCTCTGTTTTCCAAAAGGGGGGAAAACCCCACCACCCTGCACCTGCAGAGGCAGGGTAAGTACCACTGAAAAAGTTACTTAAGCAGCAGCTGACTAAGCACAGTAGCTTGTTACCCTGCTGCCTGCATGCCTACGCTTGCCCTGGGGCAAGTTGGGAATAATACAAGGTTGGGTTTTGTTGATAGGAGACTGTATGACTTTTAAATCCATAAAAACGGCAAAAGGTCACTTCTGAGAAGTAGATCTTGATCTTGTGTTCAGGGTGCGTTTGCATGTGGAACAGCTGGTTTAAAAGCTAAGCTCAGGCTCCAGGAAGATTTGTCTGAACTGCAGTAAGTTTTTAACAAAATCGGACTGTAGGTAGCACACTTAAATAGAAGACTGGTTACTTTTTCAGAAGACTGTGTATTATGACAACAGTTCTTTTGCAACCCTGGGTTACTACAGTACATCTGTGGCTATTTAAACACACACTTTCCCTAGTGAGATTTGATCCTAGGTCGCTTCCTTTTAAAGTTACTTTGCATCTGTGTTGTATTGTAATGTTTACACTGGGAGGAGCAATGTCAGTCCCGATCAGCCCTGGAAAGTGACTGAGCCTTGTGTGAAGGCATTTTTCAACTGCCTCTATCTTCCTCCTCCTTATCTGAGGAAATCAAAACGAGTGTATGTCATTAGAGATAGTTTCTCCCTTGCCCACTGACTCTGCTCTTTTGGGTGGGTTTCTCAAGGTATGGCTTTCTTCTGGAAGAAGAAGCCCTGGAGAAAATTCTGTGACTGTCTCTTCCCTCACTTGTTTCCTTATTATTTCCTCACATCATTTTTGCATTAATTCTATAGAAGTGTGCGTGTCACTTGGAGGGCTTTGTGATAATTTATTTTTCATGCATAATATTTGGTAGAAGTCTGGGCTTTGATCTGGAAATGCGTCACAGTTCTTACGTGGGGAGCTCTGCTGGCTTTAGGAAGGCAGGTAAAAATATGCTCATCTTCACGGGTATAAGCGCTAGTAAGGTTGCTATCCTATCATGCATGGCGCTTGGTAGGTAAAAAGACAAAACAGGAATAGCCATTTTTTGTGGTAAAAGTGACTCATAGCTAGTGATAATATGTTGTTCATTACTGGGGAAAGCTTACTACTGGGGCGTAGCTTTGTACAAGGTATCATTATGTGTATATGAAGTGTTTAATCAGAAATGACCCTCTATGGACAGCATTTTAAATGCAAAATTGACTGCACCTTCTGTATTAAAGTCCTTTTTCTGCACTCATTTTCATAGTACTCTCTTGGAAAAAAAAAAGTAAATAGAATTCTTGTGTTGATTGTAATAATATGCTTTATTGAAAAAAATTGTTTTGTGTTTGTTATCTTAGAATAATGAGCGCATGTTAGTCAGAGTTTCTTTAAAAAAAAAAAAAGACGTTGTCAACTTAGGAAACACGCTTTTCAGGATAGGAGAAGGGAAAGGAGACAAATGGAAGGATATAAAGCCATTGACCAAGTATATGCTCCTCTGTAAACCAAAAAAAACTATTTAGCAATGTCTTTTATCTGTTTGTCCACTTACCATCAGAATCTGCCTGTTTCTGGTTGTTTCTTAGGCAATCCAGTTAAATTTTTAAGCAACATAGTATATGCAAGGAGGTGGTGAGTTACTACGGTAAGTCTGTGCGTAGCAATTGCCAAGCTGTCTGCAGCCTTGAATCAACAGGGTTTCCTAATCGGTTCAACTAAGCTACCCTTAGCTTGATTCAGCCAGGCAGCTCATGTCTTTTGGTCATTTGGTGGACCTGCTGGGGCTTAGAAGGAAGATGTAGAGGCACTCGAGATGGTGGTGTGAATGCAGGTGCGCTAGACTGTGTTAAGCAGCATGGCTGTTCTCATGGGAAAATAAGCTAACGTGGAAGGAATTTGCCGCAACACAGATGAACCATCAGGAAGATAACATCCAAGGCTTGTCAGAGTGGGACCTAAGCTCATGCAAGATGACACCACAACAAATCCAGAAGAAAGAAGAAAGAAGACAGATGAAAACTGAAGTGTGCTCTTGCAGTCACTGTGGTAATGAATGGTGCTTAATGAAGGCTATGCTAGGTGTCTTCCAAGAAGTCCATTCTGAATAGCCTGTAAACTTGCATGCTGAAGCAGGTTTTGAGAGGGGAGTGCTTAGAAATGGTGTGAGTGTGGGACCACGTGGAAGAAGACAAGTAGAATGGAGTGGGATAAGAATGTCAATTAGCTGTGTGACTACTGTGGGGGAAGCAAGAGGAACAGAGTGGCTGGCCTTTGAAATCTGTTTTTCCTGTGCTTTGACGGTAGGTGTTTTCTCTCTGAGCTAAACTTCCAAGCAGACCCAAAGTTTACATTCTGTTAGAAAGGCTGCACCCCATATGTTTATTGATAGTGCCAAGGCCTGGTATTTACTTGCAGCAGCCTTTGATCTAGGAAGGTATGATGTAAGTACCTTTGAAGGGTAAATGTCTTTTCTGTTTGTGTGATCATTTCCTCAGGCCTTTTTTGCAGACAAGTCTTGGGGTGATTGTGGGTGACTCAGAGTCCCCTCCCTCTTAGAGCAGGATCTGCTCAGCAGGGAATGCCATTTCCCCAAACAGACCCATTCTCAGACAAAGCCAGGATGTAACACACTGTCAGAGGGATCTGGGTATGCATTTCTCAAAGTACCATCTGAGCTTAACCGTATTGGTCTGAGTGTGCTGTGGGAGCACCTCTGGAGGCCTATGTGAAAACGTTTGCTCGGCTGTGCAACAGTGGAGTGTAACTGTGTTAGTGGCACGTTGAAGTCTCCTGTTTTGATACAAAGAGTGAAGTTTAGAATTCTTCACTGTCGCCTCTGCAAAGTAACCCCAGTCGTTTGGGCATGTGTCTCCGTGCATCCTGACCAGATCAAAAAGTTCCTTGCTGATGAAGTGAGAAGAGATGTGAAAGGGCTCCTCTTGCTTGCACAAGCTGCTCGCGTGCAAGCTAAGTCTTGTCACAGTTGGGTCACCACAACCAAGGCTACTTGGTGTGCAGCTGCGAGGGGGCTCTTGGAGCCTGGGGAGCAGTCCTGCAGTCAGGTCCTGTCCTAGGCTGCACATCTAGAGCTGCTCCATCGGTGCTACAGCCAAGGCACCAGCAGCTTTGTCTAAATCTTTCTGTACATACTCAATTACTGAAATAGCATTCAAGTTGCAGATCTTTACTCACCTACCCAAAAAGACATAAGTGCCTTCAGGGATGAAAGGCAGTCGGACCACTTCCTTGGCCTGGGGAAATCCTGAGATGTGTGCCTGATGAATTAAGCTGACCTATTCAGAATGCGCTGCCTCTAAGAGGTGAAGTGGTTAAGATTTTTCTTTGCATGTAACTGGTGATTTAGATTTTTCACATTTCCTCCTTTGCCTGCCGCACTCAGATCAAACAAAGCTTTAAATTCATCCTTAAATTCATCATTGTTCCAATGCCTTGTCTGCTCTCCTTGTAATTACACTTCACACATCCACAGCTTCTTAGAAGCCGTCCTTGTGTATTTGCATTTAGATGGAGAATGACAACTTTTATGTCCCCTGTGTAACTTATAATTAGCACCTCTTCTGACAGCATTCCTTTACCATAAGTGAACATGGGGCGAGTTGAAAGTCTGGTTTTCTTTAGAGACTTCGTTTCTGTAGCATCCCAAGTGGAGAGACTGCTTCTTGGTTTGTTCAGGTGCTTCGACTACAGCAATGTAGTGAATTGCTGGTACTGAACACGATTAAGTGCAGATTGTATAAACTGAAGTAATTGTCACATTTTTCCAAATCTTGTAAGTTGCTGCTGGAGGCGGCAGTTAAGTGAGGCTGGCCCTCGGCACGAACTTCTGCTTTTTGTTGGGAGCATCCTTCTCCTAACAGGCTCTGACTGCTTGCTGTATTCTGGCCTCTTGGGGGTTCACCACTTAGAGGGGGTCGTTTGTTTGTGTTACATAGTCATTGTAAGGCTTTCTTGCCTCTTGCGATCAAAAGCTTTCCACTCGTAGTGTAATCGGGTACGAGGGCTCCCATCCTTGTGGAGGGGAGGAGGAATAGAATGCCCTGCTGCTTGGGGAAGCACCACCGCTTGGAACACTCCTATTGGAACACTCCTATCGGCAGCATTTTCGGATGGAGAGTGCCGCATCTCTTTGGAAAGTGTCCAAGGCCTGTCTAGTGCGATATTGCTTAAATGGCTTTCATTTACAACTAAATAAAAGTTCGATTTTAAACATGTCAGTGTGTGAGGGAAAATCCAAGTAATAAACCTTTCATTTGTTTGCCTTTTTTGAGTAGGCAGAGAAGAGGTGGTTACCATTGATTATTTGCATCTTTTTACAAATCATCTTTTTCCTCTTTTGAGCCTTCAGTGGTTTGTAGACCATAAGCTGAGAAATACTGCTACGGATCCTGGGGTGTGTTTTTAAGCACATAGCTCTTTGAGGATTTGGAGGTTTTAGACTCAATTCTGTGAAGGGTTTGTTGTGTTTGAAAAACATCTGAGAGTTCTCAATTCCTGCCAAAGTCACTGGGCACGGCAGGGGCTCATCTCTTCTCAGGAAACGTTCAGGTTTATTCCTGGGAACTGCTTGATGAAGAAAGGCCTTTTGATGCCAAAAGGAAGCAAAAACCTTTTAATGGCTGAGTATGGATATATTTTTAAACTTGGCAACAGCAATAGGAAATGAATAAGTAAGAATTTGAACCCAAAGATTACCGTGGAGGAGGCAGAGTGAGAAGATGCTTAATGCTACATAGGTAGAACTGACTTTTTTTCTGGCAAAAGCCAACTTAGCTTCTACTTAAACTGGAAGTTCCCTGCTGCCTGTTATAACGTCCCAGCCATCCTCCAATTTTTTGGTGTGGCCTAGAGGGCTGTGTATTTAAAGCATAGGAAGAGATGTACTCAGCATCATTTTTCCATATGGCTTGAAGGAAAGCTTGCAGAACTGGATTTTCTTGGAACGTTATTTTTGTTGAAAAATATTTGCCAGGAGGTTTCTTACAATCATTGTGGAAGTCCGGGTGGGCTGTGAGGCCTCTTGCTCAGCCGTCTAATGCTGCTGTCATACAGTCAGTAAACAGGGCTGGATAGACTTGATGATTTGAAGGAGCCAGAGGAAGCAAAAACTTGAAAAACAAATTCCAACTCATATTTCTCCACTGCGAAAATATGTATTTTTGGAAAGCATGTACCAAAGCTGGTTGATGGTGATGCAGAAAATAATTGACTAACAGTGCCATCTGCTCTGCTTCTGCCACGTTTTCCTCTTATCATTTGTTTCTGTTCAAAGTGTGTATGTTCTGTGAAATAGTGTTTGATGTGAAACAGAACTTAAAAATATCCAGCAAGTCACAACTTGATGATGTTTCCATAAAGGAAAGGAAGCAAAGGTTGGGACGAGGCATTTTTGGTGCTGTTTGGTATTAACTTTAATGTCATCCTTTCATCTGCTTGTCTTACAGTCACTGTCAGGCAAGCTGCTTAGGTGATACAGTGTGAGAGCTGAGCACATCTGTGATGCTCGGTAACTTTCTGTGCCGTGCGTTTATCCACATTTCTTTTCAAGCTGATGGGCTAATGAATGAAACAGTATATTTAATCTTTGTAGATGCAATCCTGGCTGTAGAAGTTGGTGGCGAATCTTCTATGGAGGCTTTTAGAGCAGCAGAGCTGGGGTGCTGCAGCAAGGCTGTTACAGTGCATCCGTGTGATGATTTCTATTTAATTTTTGGGGGGGGCAATGTGTCTTGCCTTCAAATTAAACAAGAATATGTTTCTTAGTCTTGAGAAATGTTGATGAGCAGCTTTGCACAATAAAAAGAGGGTCCATTTTGATGACAAAACAGCTTCAATAAACTTGTGATTTCCTGCAGTTGTACTAAAAGGAAATGTTCTCTCTTACTGTTTTGGAGAAAGAGGTTCTGCACGTTTCAGAAGGAAGTGAGTGTTGTTTTCTTGTTTGCTTTTTAGCCTGCCTCCACCCCCTTCTCTGCTGTTGGAATAATTCATTTTGGGACCCAGCAACAGATCTTACTACAATTAGAACTAAAGCAGATTTTTATTTTCATTCAGAGAATACCCAGGACAGGAGGAAAGGCAGAATTTCTTCATGCACCAGACATTTTGAAAAATGTCGTCATGGGCTGGATTGTCACATATCAGTATTTGAAGCTCTGTAGTAAGGATTGTGATGTCATTGAGAGCGGCTTCAGAGCACGTTGGCGCTTTCCTGGTTTCTATTACAGACCCAAGCCTGGATGGTGTCGTGGCTCAGCGTGTATGGTGTGCAGAGCTTTCCGAGCCAAATCTCTTATTACTGGAGCAAGTGGACTATCTTCTCCAGCGTGGGCTGCTTTGAGCCTAGGAGTATTTTGCTGTTTCAGTGTGTAGCAAAGCATGATTTGGTTTCTTCCGTGGTAGGGCAGGAAGGATTTCTGCATGTGCTTACTGCTTGTGGAGCATATTTGAAGACGATGGAGACTGCACTAATGTTTCAGTCTCGTCTGCCTGTCAGAACAGATGGCGCACTTGTGTTTTCCTGGTGACACATCAAGAGTAGCCCAGCTGCAGAGAGTGCAGCACTGGTTTTGATGCTCCAATCTTGAACTGTTTCCCCCCTGAAGACAGATGGGGTGGGATCGTGGAGTCTCCCAGCTCCCAGGCTTCCGTGTGCTTTGCATCTTGGTGCTAAACCTGGAGGTCCAGTTTCCCAAAGCATTTCCACCAGTCAGGAAGAGCTTGGGGGTGGGTTTGATTTTGAGGTTTTTTGAGTTCCTGTTCTAGGAAAATCTAAATATCAAAGCTGCTAATCTGGAAAGGTTCCTGAAGAACAGGAGCTGGGGTTCACCCCGCAGCTCTGGCAATAACAAGGTTAGGGATCTGTCCCTCCATGTGCGAGGGACAGCTTGCCAGAGCCTGGCAGGTGGCTTTGCTGCCCAGGTTTCCTCTGACAGTGCCTGGCAGGCTGTGGAGACGTCCTGTCTTGGCACAGGTCCACACAGGGCCTGAGCTGGCTGTGGTTCTCCAGTGCTTTCTGCCTGACTTCCTAACGCTGACTTGGGCAAAACTGTGCAGTGTTATAAGTTACAGCATCACTCAAGTTTTCGAAAGCTTTAAAGAGCATATTGACAAATGTCCTAAATGGCCAGGTTAATGGTGGACAGAAACAGTGTCTCTGCAGATGCTGGGACTATGGTAACTACAGACTTGCATTAAAAAGTGGACATTTCAGCACACAGCCAACATTTCTGCTCTGAATCAGGAATGCCGTCTAGCGCAATACGACTTACTTGTTTTTAAATAAAAGCACCCCTCAGTATGAGATGAGGCAGTGTGCACAGAAACTTGACCCCTACATGATAAAATAATAGGAATTAAAATAAGTTTTAGCTGTTGTCTTCAGGTAGTTTAAGGGCTTGTCTGTAACTTAAGAGATGGGAGGGCTGGTGCTCTCAACTGCATGACCAAATAAGTAGCTACTCGGTGTTTATTCCCTTATCCTTTTGCTTTTAAACCTGTACCACCTCCTGTGCACTGAAGTTGGAGGAAAACTCAGAATCCGAGTTGGTTTGATACATTTCAGAAAGGGAGGCAGAGGGTGGATGGCAATCCGGATCAGCAAAGCGGAGGGGAATGACCCCTCGCCTGGCTGAATGAGTAGGCAGCCGTGCATGGCCAGCAGCCTGGGCCACTAGGCACCATGACAGCACAGAGAGTAACAGCAGTAGTAACAAGGCATGACTAACCTTGCTGAGCAGTGCCGGCTAGTCCTGTAAATGAGAGAGCAACTGTGTCCGCTGGGCTGTCCTGGAACAGGCACGTTTGTCATCTTTTAAACCCGCAGGAACTGTCATTATGGCAAAAAGGAGGTGTCCCTTCCCCTCGTCTAGGTCCCTCCTCTCCTTCTCTTCACATGCTCTTTAAAAAGATATTATTGCTGGGAAGAGAGCTTGGGGTCAAGGAAGGTTCAGGGAAAGAAAAAGCCTTTAGTCGTATTACAGCCACTGTTTTTGCAGCAAGCAGCATTTAAGATGTTTTACGTTCATTGTTGGGATACACATAGGAAAGATAGCTACTTCTCATTGTAAATATTATTGTTGCAAGAGACACAAGTTACAGTTGTTCAGGGTTTTCCTTTTGTTCGAAGGTAATCAGAACCTGTGAGCAAAACAGCTTGATTGCTTTGAATTTGGTTGCTTGCCAGCCTAGAAATAGAAGGATATCCGTAATCCACATGGAAGTAGCACAGTGCTGTAGTAAAAAACAGTTTGCAGGGTCATAATATGTGGCCCGGTGTGGATGGTTGGTTTTTTTTAAAGATTTTTGTTTTAATTGCTGCTTCTAGTTTTTAAGCTGCTTGCAAGTTTATGGGCTCCTCTTGCTCTAAGTTGAGCTCTAGGCATTTATCTAAGTTGAGATCTAGGCAAATGAGGCATTTACAGCAAGGCATAATGTAAAACAAGAACCCTGGCCAGCCAGTGCTGACGGCAGATTTTATCCTGGGAGAACAAATAAAAATAGCGCATGAGGTTTTCCCCAGTTCTTCCAACATGTCAGACTGATGCTCTGTTTGCCTCTTTTCTGGTGAATTTTTTGCTCGTGCCTGTATGTGCACATCTGTGTTCTGTTTTGTCTTAATAATTGAGACTTGGTATTATTGTCAAGAGAGTTTGTGGTAAAGAGGATGAAATATATGAGCAGTAATATTGTGCTAATGCTTTGGTTTCTGACTAACGTTTATGAACTCAAATAAACATTTAATATTTGAGAGTTGTTTGATTTGGGGGGGAGGGGTGTGGGTTTTTTGGTTTGTGGGTTGTTGGGTTTTTTTTGTTTNGAAACTGAACCGTGTGAGCTGAGTTATAGTGTCCAAATGATGACTTCCCTTCATTTTGCTGGAGGTTTGCTCATGTATGTTGAAGGTCAGGCCTGTTTTGCACAACTGAAAAATGTGCTCTCATTGCCCAACGCAAAGTCCATTGAAACCGATAGGAATTTTTTTGCTTACTTCAGTGGGCTTTGGCTCACCCTCCTGCTCTGCAAGTTGAAACAGCTGAACAAAACACAAATCCTCTCGGTCAGAATTTCCACTTGTTTGTTTTGCAGCAGATTCTCATTCTGGAGTGACTCAACCTCTCGGTGCTCTACCAGCCCGGGCAATACACACCTAGTTACGCTGATATTTGTGGATCATCAGTAATGCTTTTCAATCTTGGTTTACTGCTGATAGTGACGTGCTGCAAGAATAGTAATCTGAATAATGCACAGATCCTGCCCTTTTTGCCCAGCAACAATAGAAAAAACCTTGTTAATACCAAGTCATGTTCTCTATAGGTTTATCATACAAAGGAGAGAACACAGATGAACACATGGATCACCATTGACTCCCCACATCAGGCATCTGGCATGTGGAAATGATACACAGTTTGTTAACTGGATCCATGTAAAGTATTGTGTGATTATTTTTTTTTTTGTTTGTTTGTTTGGGGTTTTTTTTGTTTAAGAAAGTTGATCTCCACTATCTCCTTGCTAATAAATCTTATGTGAAAAAGCTGATCAAGGGAGCAAATTTTAGGCTACTATTGAAAGCTAGACAAGCCGGGGTAGTGAAGTCATTACAAGATAGGATGCTTGACTCTAGTAGCGTGTGGAGGCAGTTGCTCAAAGTCCTCAGCGTTTTATAGGAATGGCCACTACTACGGTAATGCACCTTGAAAGATCTCAAGTATTCCGATAGTATTGCATATGCCATACTAAATAATAATGCGCAAGTGATATGGTATGCTCTAGTAGTGATGTTAGAGTTTGGAAAGTTAACTAAGGAGCAGTTGGGAGGTTGGGAATGAGTCTCATAAAGTTATTCTTTTAGTCTTGACAGTGTTCCCCAAGAGACTTGTGTTCAACATCATGGCTTTTCTGTCTTTCTCTGCCCATCTGAAAAAGGCGAACAGTCTCTTACCTGGGAAGATAAAATGAGATTGGGTCATTTTAAAACAATCTGTTTAAAAAAAAATGCATTGGCTGTGGCTTTTTTCCTTCTGTATTGTTAGGATGAACATTTTAAACTGCTTTCATTTCTTACCATCTTGGGCTTCAGCAGAGAGCTGTGCCAGCTCAACAGCTTGTCTTCAGGAGGCCTGGATTTGAAGTGTGCCACAACAGTCTGCGGATTGCAAATAGCAAAATTTATTTTGAGGAAAGTTGGCACAATATCTGTGTGCTGTGTACTCCAACCAATGCCATGAGTAACCTAATAAGTACTAGGGAGAAAACAAACAAAACCAAGTATGTATATTTGATGTTGCAGTTGTATTAAAAGGTACTGTGTAGGTCTGAGTGCTTGGCGTTGGTGGTGTGGATCAAGACAGAAATAGTAACAGGGTGGGCTGAGGTGTCAGCAGCATTGTGCAGGCCAAAATGTGTAAGTGTATGAAAAGACATGAAGCGGGAGAAGGAGCTTTGCTCCCTTTAACACAGTTGTCACACTTGTAAAAAGTAGATCCCACTTGTGTCATTTAATTTCCTCTGTGTCCCTCTGCTGAATGATGAAAGTTATGGCTGAAGAACGGACAGGGAGAAACATGACTGGGAAAACAACTGATGCTCAAGGAGCAGGAGTTAAAACTAACTTAAAATTGTCCTTTTGGATCTTTAGCATTGCACGAATACTGTTATTAGGCTCAAAAACATACTTGGTGGTAGCTTCAGAAGGAAAAAGTAAAGGTGGGTGGGGTAGAGCTGAAGCTGAGCACCTCATTGCAGTAACAGTCTTGATTAGGCCAAACGCATCGGAAGAACTCCTTGCAAGAGAGTTGTATGATTGTTAAGGGAAGATATTGACTGCAGGGCAAAAAGGCTGGGAAATGGCAAGAAGTGAGGACTACCACCAAGGGCAGTCATTTTGTTCCTTCGCTTTCCCCGCTGCGTTGGCTTGAGTGCTTGTGCAGCCACGGGGGAAATGCACTGGGGACTGGTAGCGGAAGAGGAGCTGATTGATCCACGTTAAGTTGTACCCATCAAAACAAAACAAGTTTGTTTTATAGTTGGTGCTAGTGTTCCTGACACTGGGCCATGGTGTCACAGGTTGGTGAAGAGGACATTTCAGAGGTCTCTTTCATGCTAAAAGCCAGCGTCTCAGCTGTTAGAACCATCTTGTGTGGGTTTTTTTCATGTTTACTGTTAAGGGATTTTTTTCAAAGTTTATAGAAAGGATATTTACAGAATCATTTTTTACTTCCTGGAATGTTTGGAAAATGGTGTTTCATTCAGGAAAAATTTTCCAGATAACTTGAACAGATACATTTAAAAAATGCTGTCAACTTGAAATGCATTCACTTAAAAAAAATCATCTGCATGCATACAATTTCAAGTAGCAGATGTAGCTAAGATTGCTTCTAGTTTGCTTTATATTCCTCCTAATTTTTTGTCTTCTGCAGTTGGTATTTCCCATATCTGGCTGCACAAAGCTTTCCTGGCATACACAGGGCAACTGACCAACTAACTGATTGTAGATATGAAATTGCTTACGTGCCAAAGGACATCAGATGCACAGAGGAAATGCTTCTATTATATATTGTTTGTAACAGAAGGATTGTATATATTTACTGAATCGGTGACCTACGATTCCTTCTTGCTGCAGTTCCATATATGGAAATTTGCCATCAGACAGCATCATTTTCCTGAGCTCACACTGAGTCAGGAAACCACCTATGCAGTACTCGGACCTCTTGGTTAAGTGTTACAGCAAAGCAAGTCCTCTACCTCTCCTTTAGGGATGATTAAACTTTCAGTAGGTGATTATTGGTGTGGTCTTTGAGAAGATGTCACTGGTGGGGAAGACAAGGCTCTTCCCTTCCAAACTGGGACACTTGAGAAGTTGAGTACTAAGAAGAATGTAGGAACTTGTATGCAAGGAAGAATGTATGTATGCAGTAGGCTGTGCAGCGGAGTAGAAATAGGAGAGGAGAGAAAAATCTGCATCCACATACTATACCTGCATGATTTTTCTTCCCAAATGTCCACAAATATTAGAGCAATAGATTCTCTTATTTTGCAGAAGTATTTCACAGAGGAGATGTAGTTTAAAGGGTCTGTTTTTTCGTGAAGTCATCCTACTGTGCACAAAGCACTGCTTTATTGCTGTTTTGAGGTGGGGCTGGTGGAATTGAGTGCATGCTTAAAGAGTAGCAGGAGGATTCGACCTGGTGTTTTCCAAATTTGAGACCTTCTCTTTAAATACACTTTTGTGATTGCTTTAAATGCAACTACTTGGTATTCCAGGTAAGCAGCTTTCCAAATTTATTTAAGGTCCATTTAAAGTAAAGAGTAAGTTTTCAAGCCCGTTTATAGAGTAGGCAAGACTTAATCTCTGAAAGTGACAGTACCTTCAAAGTAGTGGATTCTTTTTTACTCTCAGGTGAAGAGTCGGAGCGGAAGTCTGGAGGAGAACAAGAGTGGTAGTTTTTACATTGATCATTGCAGCTGGATTTGCCAGCTCACGTGCTTATCACCCACATTGACTTCATCTCAATTTGTGCTTTACAGTTAAATGGATGGATAATTTTTCCCTTTCCACCCTTCTTGATGTGTGGTATCAGGAGTAGAAATCACAGGGAACACACGTGCTGTACCTTGTATGTTACATTACTACGCACTATGGCAAATACTTGGTATAACTGATTTGTCAGCTATAACCACCCTGTGGATTTCAAAATTACTTTTGTGCTGGACATATACCATTGTCTGAAAACCACAGTTTCTGCACAAAGTAAATACTTGTTAATAACACTAGTGTAAAGTGTTAACCATCCATTCTTTCTTTCCTAAAGCTTGTACAACGAGGATAGAAACTTGCTGCGTATTCGAGAGAAAGAGAGGCGGAATCAGGAGGCTCTGCAGGACAAAGACAAGTTCCCCGAGAAGACTCCCCTCTTTGCAGAACCCTACAAGGTAATGATAGGGGGCGTGTGATAGAGGGAGAGGAGGAAAGAGGGTTGGGGTGGAAGAGAAGAGTTGTGGCCTTTGCGTATGGTATAGCAGACTTAAGCACAATACGTGCAAACACAGCATCTTCTCATCTGCTTAATTTAAATTCATCAGAGTATGTGCCTAAAGCTCTGTAGACAAGCAGAGACTTTGGTTGGACAGATTAATTTGGGGGCTTCCTGTAGTCTTGGAGATGGAGGGAGAATGCTTGTTGGCTGCCGGTCCGTCTCCAGCTGTTATTGAAACTGGGTCTGATATTAATGTTCCTGAAGACTACAGGCACACCTGCAATCTTGGCTCAGAAGAACTAATACTGACTTTGTCAGTTGCACTTGCTTTGGAGAGACTGTGCATGCAGGATCAAGATGAGCTTTGCATAACCTCATTTGTGGTGATGTGTGGTGATTAAAATAAGATCCTGAAGAATGCCTCTTCTTGAGCTGGTTCTCTTGGGGTCGAGGAGTCCGTGCTTTTTAAATTCTCCCCTCTGTTTTTCTGCTGCAGACTACTAAAGAAGATGAGTTGTCAAGCCGAATTCAGAACATGCTGGGCAATTATGAGGAGGTCAAGGAGCTCATCAGCAACAAATCCCATCAGAATCTCATAGGGATTCCAAAAAGTGTTCCTCCTCTGATCCCACAAGGAAAGCCTGATCGCCCATACGTCCCTGAAAAAAGCAGCCATACTTTACCGTCATCATTCCACCGCACAACCTGGCATCCACCCATGGTACCTACAGTTGTAGCTCCTCCCCCTGCAAGCCACTCCATACACTACCAAAAGGCACAGTCAAGAACAGAACCAGCTTCAGGTTTGCACACCAAGAGTCACAGCTTATCCAATGGTTGGAGCCATGGTCAAGAACACAATCGTGGTGGTCAGGAAAGTCACATAGGTTTTCACCACAAGAGAAATGATAGGCGTGCAGTTGGTGAAGATCGTGCTAATGAACTTCAGGCCTCCCTTTTGGCACTTTCTCCATTGCTGTCATCTTTGTCTTCTCCAGTGACGCCCCTGTCACCTCTACATTCCAGCCAGCATGTCAATTCCAGGTCACAGAATAGTAGCAAAAGTCATGGAGTGACTTACAGTCAAACAAAATCATCTCAGGACTTAGTGACAGGATCACAGGAGAAGGAAAGTCGGGACAGCTCAGCCATTAACCTGACCAGCACCACCCAGCCTTCATCTCAGACATTTCCCCCACCTTTGCCATCAAAAAACACCGCAATGCAGCAGAAACCAACTGCCTATGTCAGACCAATGGATGGCCAAGATCAAGCACCAGTTGAATCACCGGAGCTCAAACCTCTCCTAGAGGAATACCACGGAGAACCCTATGAAAAAATTTCGGATCTGAAGGCGACTGCCAAAGCCAAACTATCCAAATTGGAAATCCCTTCTGAGCCCATAGAGGTGAGTGCAATTGTTGGGCAGCTCTGTTGCTAGCAGGGTGAGTTCATCTGTGAGCGAACAGGTCATTGAAGGGCAGAACTAACAGAAGCAATGATGGCTGTGCACGCATTACTGTGTTTAGAAGGTACATTTTGAAGTTGGCTTTTGCTGACCTGGGTGAGATATCTGTTTGGATGGTGAAAATACAACACTTGCCATGATTCTGTGGTTTTCTCAGTGAGGCTGCAGCAGGTTTTATGGTTAGAGAGACTGGTTCTGTTACTATGAGTTTTGGTTTGCCTGTAAAGGTTGTTGAAAAGGAGAGGGGGGGAAATGCCATTCTGAGGAGGTCAAGTGGTGATGCACCTGCAGTTTATACATGCAGAGTGTCAGTACTCAGTCTGGGTGCTGGTGGGTAGAGGCCCCAAATCCTCACTGAATATTGGGACAGCTGACTGTGCACTGAGTTCTGTAGTCACCTTGTAGGTTGAAGGTTTGAGGGCTTTGTGATAAGTGACTGTGAACGCCATAAGATTCTCCTAAGTAAGTTTGTAAGAGCTCACTGCAGTCCTTCAGAAAAGTATTAATGTGAACAAACGCCATCCTGTAGATTTCTGCCAGATGTATTTAGCCTAGATTCCTCTGGAAACATGACACTATTCTGTCTCCTGCTTCATCAAATGCCTTTTGAGCAAGTTCTGAAGGTTTAAGATCCTAAAAGTTCTGTAAAATGTTGCATGCAAGCAAAGAGATACCCTCTTTCTTGTCCCAACTACGAACAAAACAAGCGGAAGGGTGCTGTATGATCGTTCTTCAGCAGAGCGTAGTCTGGGCCCCAAGGGAGAGTGTGGGTGCAGTCTCCTTTTCATGTAAAAGGCCATCGATTAGCTGCAAATGACTGTAGGCAATTTCTTGTGGAAAAGGAGAGCAAACTGGCAAAATGACATTGTTGAGAAGTTATGGAAATACTTTCATGTGAAAAGAATTTATTTGCTTCAAAATAGGTTTGGCATTGGACATCATACCTCAAAGTAGGAAACAGACTGTGCTCTGCATTTCGTTATTTGCTTGACCAGATATTTTACTCCTGGGGGAGAAAGTAAAGCAGTGCAGAGTCTTACCTTCTGCATTACCTATTCTTCATTTTCCGTTGCCAAAAAGATAAAGGGCATTTCTGATCTTAAAACTCTTTGCCTCTTTGCATTTTTTTTTTTTTTTTTTTAATTTGAGGGCATGATTAGTTTGCAGAAATAAGACTTCCATATTCTCTTGTGGTCCCATTTCTATTTTCATCTTATCTCTTTTCCCATCTTCGTGCTTTTTTATGTCATCTCGTTTATCTCTGGCTTAATATAATTTTAGATAGGGCAGCATTAGTTATGGTGCTGCATGCTGAATGAAACTTTTTTTCTCACTTTCCATTGAGCATGTGACTCTGAATCCAAATGCCCATAAAAGTCCTAGCTGCCGGAGCACAGGTGGCATTACCTGTGCTGGTGCAGGAGTGCTGTTAAATCTGTGGCAGAGCAAGAACATAATAAAAAGGGAATTGGAGATAATGAAATAAATGGTTTTGCACAAACCAATACCCTGGTTTTAATGATATGCTTAAGTCTGTTTTGAAGCTGATAGATGAAACCTTTTGTGAACATGCTGAGTGATTCTCATTTGACGTAGGTATCTTCTTAGGCTGTGTCCTCTGACAGTTTCCATGCATAGGTGATTTGGATAACGGCTCTGTAAGCTCTCATGAAAAAACCCATGACTTCATTTTCTGCTTGTTTCAGGCTTGTCATTATCATATTTACTTCTGTTTGGTTTCAGTGATAGTCTTTCAGTGCTGAAGCCTGGAGAGTGAAGAGGAGCAAACAGTGTGATTGCACACCAGGATATATTCCCTGTGTGCTGGATGCACAGTATGAGGGAGGTGACGGGGGAACGGGGCTGGGCTGGTTTGCTTTTAGGAAACTTCCAGTGAGGTAGGTTGCATGGAGGTGAAAAATTCACCCAAAGAAAGGATCTTGGGAAGGCTAATCAGGGAGTCCTTCAGCTGAAAGCTTAGCCCTCCCTTTTGTTTTTCATGAAACAGGAGTTGGGGGCAGGCTCCTGCCCTCTCATGACCCTGACAGTGAATAGGTCTAGACTAGCAGATACTGCTGCTGTTCCCTCTTCATCCCAGAAACTGGGAGCATGGGTTTACAAATTTTGCTTAAACTGTTCGGCCCCGGTTATACTGAACCTAGTATAGTTTTTCCCGTGATCTCCCTTGATCTCTCCATTTAGGAAAGCCATTTCTTCTACCATGTGGTTTTTTACTAATTGAATTTCTAAGGCATATGTCACCTGCGAGTGTGAATTCATTATTGACAGCTTCTGTTCATGGCAACACTGACAAGTTAAGCCTTCCAGTCTGAATTCCCTGTAGAGCCTGGATAGTGGGTAACTGTGCAGCGACTCACTTTGCTTTCACATGAAGAAACTGAACGGCTCTTCCCCTAATAAAAAACTTCACTTTCAAACGGCGTCCCCGTCCTCTTTAAAGCACCTTTCCAAATTTATTCTGAGCAGATCTAAAAATATAGTATACGTGAAACTTAGATGTGTCCCTTCTGTTAACGTGCCAGCCTTTACCTCTTCCCCCAGCACCTAAACAAAGATGCTTTTAAAGCCATCCTCTCTTTTCACGTCTTTAGGAGAGCCACAGCACCGACAGAGACCCTTGTATTACCTCCCTTGGCAGAGACTGTGATGTCTTAAAGGGAATTGGCTTGATGGCAGGTCCAAGAAGCAGTAAGGCTGGTTTGAGAGAGAATGTTGATAAATCCTCAAGCATTATTGAAGGTATAGTGTCTGGAGGAATGTGTAGCACTTGATGCTCACTGAAGGTTTGGCTTTGGTTTCCTGGCAGTTTCATAAACATTAGGGAGTTCCTCCTTTTATCTAATGTGATGAGACCTCATTGGACTCTCCTCTTTCACCTGCAAACTGGGAAGCAAATAGGGAAGCAACCAATTTAAAAAACAACAAGAAACAGTGAAGGTGCCCAGATATGTTAAGTCTTTTTGGTAAAACACTGTATTATCCTTGAAGCACCCAGTATGCGCAAAAATCTCTGTGTTCAAAGTGGGATTGCCGTCATCAAGTTCTGTTCACCTCATTAAACATTTCTGAATGGCCACCAGTTAAAACGTGATTGTTGCGTAGTATATCGTAAAGACGAAACACCTGGAAAGAAGTTTGGATGACAAAAATAAAAAGTCCGTTCTAGATAAATAATTTTTCACTGACTTTTCCATGGCAACTGAGCTTTTCTACTGGCAGGAGAGGTGAGACAGGTGAAGCCTGTAAACTAGAAATAAATATAATGCTTTATCATGCATCCTTTAAAAATGAAAATCTTTAAAAATATATATAGCGCTGTCATTTGGTCTTAACTAAGGAATACAGAGTATTTAGCATTAAGCTACTATAGTTGTCTTTCTACCAACTTTATATGTATTTATTTACTGAATAGAAGGGAGATTGTGCTTTTTTTCTCTCTTCTCTTTCTATTTCTGTTTTTTATTCTTTTTTTTTCCCTTTTTCTGCCCCGTGCTTTGCACCGAGAGAGGTAACAAGGTGTTACTTCTGTCTCTTGTGCTGCCCTCTTTATAGTCAGAAGTGCCTTACATGATTGGAGAAGGGTTTCCGTGCTTCACCACAAGCATTGTGTAAATTTGTCTTTTTGTTGGTGTGTGACTGCTAAAGAAGCAGATCAAACACAAATGACAATTGTTACAACTGGTTTTTTTTTTTTAATGTTTGCTTACAGTCTCCAGAACAAAGAGCGGAAGAGCTGGAGGGTGAGGGCATGTGGGACAAGGAGCAGGTGGTTGGTTCAAAAGCCATAAGGCCATCTTGTATTATTACTTCATTTTAACCTGACTCTACTGTTCAAAGTTAATGTGTCAGACTGCAGAAGTCATAAATTAGAGGTAGTCTTGTTCATCTTCCTCTAGGATGCTTGGAGATGCTTGCAGCTCTCAGCTGCAAGATTTCTCAGGTTTGAGATCCTTGCTTGTTCACTTGGCTCTAAGGTCTAGGCTTGGCTTTTATGTAAAATACCAAATAATAGGGGAATTGTTTAAAAAAAAAAAAAAGCATAGTGTTGCATTCAGCCATCAGGCCACCAGAAACGGGTAGTGTTTGTTCTTGGTGCTTGGAAGCCCCGTCAGTGTGAAGAAAGGAACAGGCTCCTGCATCTGCCTAGAGTGTGTCATGAAGATGGGTAGGAGGGGTGCGAAGAAATATCACTTCTAAGAGAGCAGTTGAGTTCTTGGCAGCTTCTCCCATCAACTATGGATGGACTTAACTCTTTGGCTTATGCCAAACCCAGCTTCTCTCCTTAGAGTGTCTCTGGCACCATTGCAGAACACTTGTCCAAATTTGGTTGCTCAATCTATCACTTTGCAAAGTAATGGGAGACTGAGAAAGAGTAGTTACATGGGGATTTGCGAATCCTGCAGAGTCCAAGAGCAGGATAGATAAGGTCACGCAAGAATTTCCATAAACTGCGTTGCATCTTTCCAGATGACTCAGAAGTCAGTGAGAAAATCAGGCTTAAAGTAGCTGCCAAAGCTGGGAAGTTTTTTGGTTGAGTTTTTTTTAGGTGGTTGTCCTTCCTATGAAGGACTTGTGATCAGCCATCCTTACTGGAATCAGGTATGATTCCAGCACAGCATTCAGACCATTGCCTTTCTCTTTGGCAACTGTAAAGAGTACTGCGTTTAAAAAAGAGGGACAAAAAAAACCCCAACTACTGTAAGCTGCTCTGTAAAGCTCTGTCTGTCTAACACAGCACATGTCAAAACATCTATATGACACACACTCTCACGTTTCTCCTGAGCACTTGACATTGTCAGGTTGATATTCTTGAAATGCAGGGCAGCAGGAATGAGTGGCTGGCTTGTGAGCAAGTATGGAAAATGTCAGTGAGATAGTTTTACTGGATCCCTTATGTTTCCTAACTCTCTTTCAAGCCGTGATTGTCTAGGGCCAGCTGTGTGAGTTTGTACGTGCTAGAGAGAGCTCGGGGAAGGTATTGTGTGCCACTGGGACTGCAGGTACGGTAGGGTAGCTGTGGTTTGAGGGACAGCATGGAGTTTGTGGGCTTTGCTGCTGCCCATGAGTCCCAGGGATGAAAGGAAGGAAGCATCATTTGAAGGCGGCTGAAAACAGATGGTTTAAGAGTCTGCTCTGTCTTGCAGGAGTTTCATATGAGGATGCTTTCTTTGTGCTATAATTGCTAAACAAAACCAAATCGAACTTTCAGAGCTTGTCTGCAAGCTGTGCTTATTTAGCTTGAAGTTTGTGGTCTCTATTTTAGTCCTTCAGAAAAGCTTGTGCACCTGAAGGCCTGACTCGTTTTTTGTCTGCTAAAGTGCTTTGTCTAATAAGTGATAGTGTGTCTTTCTAGGAACCTGTAATTATGTGTCTTGAGAAGTATCATTGCTTCAGTTTCACTGATTGTAACAGCTATATTGGCATAACTCAAAAGAGGAGTAAAACCATAGTGCTGTGAGTTGTGTGCTGGGCATTTTCCTTCCTCTGAAATATAGGGGTTTTGGCTCTTCCAAGAGAGTGCCATCTTCTTCCATGAAGTCTTAACCATCCCTGTCTTTACTTAAGCCTGTGCTGCTCCCCCTGGGGATGATGGTAAAATCCTTGCCAGAGCTGCTTAGCAAAAGCTAAATTTTGGCAGAAGGACCCAGCCCGGACACCAGCATGAATTACCTGACCCCGAGGAGTATTTTGCATTTGAAGCCAAGCATCAAGTTGCACCTTGCAGGTGGTTGTATGATAGCCAGCTTTATTTACTTGTGAACGGCAAGGAGTCTAATCTTAGTTGGGCTAATGACAAATGTTACTGCTTCTCTAGAACTGGCTTAGAAGAATTGGGAACTATTATTCCTAATTTTTTTTTAACTAATTAAGTTTTCTGCACAAATCTTTTAAATACAGAGGCAGCTTGTGTCTTTGCATACAAAGCTTAGCTGCTTCCATAGCAACTGAAGGAAAGCAAAATTCAATGAAGGCAGCAGACCGCAGAATTTTTTATTTATCTATCTATTTATTTATTTATTTATTTAAAAAAGGTAGCTTGGGAATGGAAACAGCATTCCCTGTCTGTCAGGTGAGCACTGCAGTTGCATCAGCGTTACTGGCTTGCGGAGCAGTTTGTTTGGGATAGTAAGCTTGCAAGGGAGGAAATGAGCTACCAGTTGCTGGGGTGGCGTGTTAGGGAGAGGTTGGTTGGTTGGTTTTAACTGTTTGGTTAAGCTGAATGGTTGTTTTCAAACCTTGTGTGGATAGTAGTACTTTGTAGTAATTACCTGACACTCCTGCTAAAAAATCTGTGTGGAAAGAAGAAAACTTTGTGTCAATCTTATCTTTGGTTATTGTTCTTATGGGTCCCCAGTGGTGACTGCTGCTACGCAAAACTTTTGTCCGAACAGAGTAACGTGTACTCATGTAGTGGAATCTCAAAGAGGGAATTTTGTGGGGAAGAAACAGCAAATGAAAATAGAACTTGAATTCCTTGCTTGTGGGTGCACATCATGAATGAAACTCAAGGAGGTTGTGATTAGCAGCAGAAACATTACAAGAGGTATTTCATACTTGCTAATATAACGATTGTTACTGCCCAATATTAAGACTAATAAACAAGAAAAATTATCTGGAAAGCCTGAGGAGAAGGTTAGGAGCAGATGACAGACAAACCTTCCAACAAGGTAACTTCAAAGCAAGCACTGAAGGCAGGGAGAGGTGGCAGGCGACATGCATGTTAATGAGCTCAAAACAAAACACAGACACTGACAGCGGCATCACTGCCAGTTTCAAAGGTAAAGCGAGAGACATTTATCTCAAAGGAGCAGGTGACTGTGATGGCCTCGACTGTTTCTCTGCCTGGTCTCCAGACCCCGTTGTCCTGCAGTTGTAAGGTCATTGATTGTAAGAGATATAAAATGTTCGGTTTGTGTTTGTTTTGGGTTTTTTGGGTTTTGTCTTGTTTTCTCATTTAGATGTAATTCTGGAAAAAAACCCCAACCCTAAACCACAAGCCCACGGTCTTTTGAAAATACACGTTGCCTTGATGTTAGGCAGCAGTGACAGACAATTTTCTTTCACCATCAGGCAATAAACTTGTTAAAATGAAAAGCTGAGGACTAGCTTTATTTCTGACCTGATATCTGTTTAAATGTGAGATAAGTCTAAGGTTTGTTTAAAAATGATTTATGATTTATTTAAGAATTCCTTTGGAGTTTGAAGTAGAAGATTTTTCTGTCCTGGACATGGCTCACTTAATCCATCAGACCTCTACAACCCAGACTGCACTGGTTGGGACATATTTTGGAAACCTTTATGGAAAAACTGCATGCTTCAATGGAGCCTTGAAGCTGCAGTATCTCACCCTCTGTTAAAGTGAAATGAAACAGGCAAAAAAAGGATGAACAGCTTGTTGGAGACTGCAAATGACAATTCCTTCACCTCTTTCCCTTTTCTCCTCCTGCATTCTGTGAGTTATGTTGCATTGGGTTTTCCCAGTGTTTTCTCTCCTACCCGCTTTTCCTGCTGTGCCAAACCTGGGAGCAGTGGGAAGGGTGCAGTGTGCAAGATCAGGGGGGTTGAACACAGTGGCACCTCCTGAAGTTATTTTTCCATAGATTAAAGTATATGTCAGTTTTTCACAATGTACAGCTAGCTAGACACAGAATCACAGAATGGTTTGGGTTGGAAGGGACCTTAAAGATCATCTCGTTCCAAACCCCCCTGCCCTGGGCAGGGACACCTCCCACCAGACCAGGCTGCTCAAAGCCCCGTCCACTATCAGCCTTCCCATTACAAGCATCTCTTAACAACCAGGATGGAGTTTGTCGTTGGGGTTTATATTGTGGCATAAAATACCTAGATCTGTGATGGCACTCGCTCTTAAACACAGCACGAGTCGTTTGCTTAGAAGAAACTGAACTTTGATTCTGTCACTGTCTTCTTACTGGGCATAGTGGTTGGCATGTTGGCAAACACGTATGTGTTCCTAGGAGGATTGGGGGTTTTAATTACTTTTTTTAAAAATCACTTGAGAAAACAATTTATAGATTCTTCACACGTATAGATGATACTTTAATACTCAGGCTTGTTGTAATAGCACTTAGTCTGATCAACTCCTTTTTATTTTTCTGACTCTGTTTTTTATAAACGTTCTTCCAATAAAATACACAACCAAAAAGTAAACAAACAAAACCCCCACAAAAGGTCTACTTCACTATAAGGGCTGAAGCTGAGCTACATCACTCCCAGTAAACATCCCTAATAACTTGCATGTAAATATCCAAAGCTGTGTGGTCCAAGGCCTTTCTTGTAATCCTTTGTCATTGTGGCAAGTGTGAGCTGGAATGAATTGCAGCCAGAGAAAGGTTAACTACAGGATTCTCTGCTGCTTTTAGTAATGCCATTGTGCCCAAAGATGTATCCTTTTTCTTGAGTCTTCTCCATGGCCCTCTTTTGTCTCTCAGAGTGCATGCAGTTGGTGCCTTT
Organism: Rynchops niger; assembly: GCA_013400035.1. NCBI lineage: Eukaryota > Metazoa > Chordata > Aves > Charadriiformes > Laridae > Rynchops > Rynchops niger. The sequence goes on from VXBH01009958.1 coordinate 206,024, forward strand.
TCTGCTCTTACATTAATTTCATTTCTTTTTTCCCCTCATTTGCTGTAACAGCTGTATTGCAGATACATCCAGAGAGGCTGACCCTGATCACTGCTCCTTGGGGTCGTTTTATAGGCACCTCAGTTTGGGGGTTTGACAGCGCGATACTGCTTATGAGGTCAAGAGTGTATACAGCTTTTGCATTTTTAAATACCTAAATAGATTTGGGTTTCTTTTGTTTTCTCTTTACTTAACTTTCATGCAGTATCTTAGAAGAAATTGAAGTCCATGCCAGTGGACAGGGGAGAATTATATGGCAGTGCAGTGTTTTGGTTTGTTGGGTTTTTTTTCTTTTTTTTTTTTCCTAAACCAAGCCATAGCATGCAGGTGTAATTATGTAAACAGAAAAAGCTACTTGTTGTATTTGATTTAATAGGTGAGTCCCACTGGATGTGGAAGACTGTTTTTCCCTTGTGAGCCTCTCCTTTGGAAGAAGCTACATGTTTTATCCAGGCTGGAAATAAACCAGCAATAAAATGCCAAAGCAGCTATAATAGCTCACGCAAAATACCCTCTACCAACCTGTTTGTAGATTTTTGGAACTCTGCACTGTTTCTTGCACAAGTGGAAAGTGCCAAACGGACAGATGTTGCCAACTCGAGCCGTACAGGGGGAAGGCAAATATTGCTAAGCAACCGTGTACTTGAGAGAGAGCGTTTTTCGGAGAGGAGCCAAGGGAGTTATGCCTGGGAGCGCTCACAGTTTCTCATGACTCGGGGTGAGGGAAGAGATTAAAAGTTCTTTCCTGTCAGGGCTGACACCGGCATCACAAAAGACACCATAACCTATTGACACTGATTAGGGCTAACAAGGGAATGTATGAAAACAGGATATCTCCCCTGCCATGTAGGAAGGCAGTAAGACATGTTCACGGAGGTAAGTGTACCACACAGATGCAGTTCGGCACTAAGCCGCTTCTGACAGGGCAATGTCAGGCACTGGCTTCAGCGGGAGGAGGTGAAACCCAGGCAGGTGGCTGAGCCCTGTAAAGGCTGGGGGAACCTTGCCTGGGTCCGGCGTTTGTGTCTGGCGGGGAGCAGGTCGCTCAAGGATGCGGCTGGTGGGGAGAGGGAGCTCTTTTCAGTGAGTCTTGTAATTGCAGGCTGCCTCATGTAAATTGAGTTAACTTCTCTAGTTATTGAAGGATGAAGGAGCTTATACAGAAGGAAAGCGTTAAACTACTTGTGTGTAGTTGCGATTCTCCCCAGTCAAGCAGCATTTCATAGCTGAGTGCCAGGCTGGGCGTCATTCTTCTAGTGGTCCTGAATGCCACTGGAGATATTTCCTCAGAGAGGCAATCTGCCTGTTTCAAGCCTCTGAATTATTTTGGCAATATACCTCTGGTGCCTTGTTCAAGAGATCTATTTTCAGGAATAAAGCACAGATTTGTCTTAATACATTAGACATCACGTTGATACTTTCCTAATGCTAATTTGAGCACCTGCTGGTCTTTGAGCTGATTCTTTGCATCGAGTGAAGGGAAGTGGTTAACACACGCTTTGTATCTTATTACAAAGTAAGCTTCGTGGGATTTTTACTTGGGTAACAGTGAACCAGAGTGGAAGTGGGATTTTGCAGCTTAAGGATGCTCCATAGGCATTGTCTACATCAGCACAGTGATGCACGTTACAGGGAGCGTGGTGGTACTGTTCTTGCTTCTTGGGCTCTGTTGTGAGCGCAGTGCTCTTACCTCATACAGGTCCTGCAGCAAGAAGTTGCTACAATAAAGTGTTGACAGCTCTCTGGTTTTCAATGAGCATGAATATTAGGGGGAGAAAAGTTTTCCTGCTGTTTTGGTGATGAGTAACTTGAGAGGGCAGCTGGGATAGTCCTGTATTGCAGAAGTGATTCCCAGTGTTACCAGGTGGGACATGAGATTGCCAGAGCTCGCTGAAGAAGGCGGCATGTAACCACGTTAGGGACAGTGATATTGGCCAGAGCATAACTCTGGAATCCTGGGCAGGGATGGGCGCAGAGGGGGTCCAGCTCTCGGCGAGCAGCCCTGTGGGGGGGGATCTGACCTCTGCAGTCTGCAGCACTGGCTGCTTCTGAAGCTGATGGCTGGTTCTAAACGGTGATACACCAATCCTGAATTTCAGCATCCCTGGCTGACGTGCTGTACTGTTTTCAAAGCTTGGCTATATCAATATGTTAATTTTTGAAATGACATTCAGAAAGTAGTGGTATTCTTGCCCTGGCATACCACTCAGCGTGGTCTGTTTTCTATCCGTTATGCCTCCTGCTGGTTTCCTCGTGTGGTTATTCTGTGCTTTGAAGTTTCAGGTCTCATTTTTCTTTTTCACTGATATCTAACGATGTTGCTGTCTGAATTGTCTTTAATATTCCCCTCCTCCCAACTGCCAGTTTTCATCATCATAATGATGAGCATTTATTAGACAATAAATTAGTGATTATTTTAAGCAGCAGAATATTTTAATTCCCAGTTGGAAAAGGTGATATTCCTACCTTTTTGATCTCCTGCTTTTCAACACACTCATTTTTCTTTCTAAACTGTGTTAGCGGTGTTACGTTTTCTTGCCAAATTGTTCAGTTGGTCAAACAGTTCATAAGTGTCATTAGGCATTGAGGTGCTCTTTTTGCATGCAGTCAGATGTAGCAAATAGTTTGAGGCACAATCTTGGCGGTCTATCCTGCTCCGAGCAAAAGGTCTGGGTGCGTTTCCCAGAGAGGCGCTGCTGTCAGCCCAGCTGCCTTTGCATGTACGCAACCACATGGAAAACAAACTGCAACTGCCATGGACGTGACATGTTTGTTTCAGACCTGGCAAGGGCTTGGTGCTGGAAAGTGTCCGCTACCTCCTCCCTTCCCCACAGCTACCTTTATCTAATAAAAGGCATTACTGCTCTCTACGAGTCCTGCTTCTCTGGGATACTGAATCTAGTCGCTTTGGTCTTTCTGACAATGCCTAAGATGGAGCTTTCCTTAAATCAAAGGAGGAAGAAACAAGCGTGATGTTTGCCTTGACTGCTAAGGAAATAGAGCTCAATAGTACTGGCCTTGTGGACTGATTTTTAACCAGTTAGTCACGTTTGATATTAGTAAAAAAAATAATAATCAAACTTCACCTAAACTCCTGTTACTTACAGAAACGCCAGTTTGCGTAACTTATCCAGATGTGCACCTTCCTTCTGAGATAAATAGTAACTATTGCTATTCAATACACGGCTGTATAGTTTAGATTATGCCACAGTCAGAAATATTTAGCTTCATTAAGTCAAAAGAAAAACGTGTCCATTAAAAAAAAAACCAAACAACTTAAAGTTTTCAGATCTCTCTTCCTGTTTCACTGCTTGAATTCAGAAAGAACAGCGATAACATAGAAATACTTACTTTTTCTTGGGATCTTGAGAAAATTGTTTCTTTATTAGCAGAATTTTGAGAGAATTGATTCCTCTTGAATCAGAGACTAAATTCAAATATTTGTTTTAATGCATTATTGAATTCAATAAAAAAAAAAGCATCCCCAAAGGGAGAAATTCCTAAACTTTAGAGTTCAAACCCACAGAAATAGAGAAAATTTTGAGTGAGTGCTTCACCACGATTTTTAAGGCTAACTGCTGCGTGTGTTTACAAGTATTTTTGTGTGTCTCTAGAATGAAAACACTGGCAGGGTGACCGCACATTTTAAATGTCTATTGTAAAATAAACAATGTGTGGAATGATTCCTTATTAGTACTGTGATATATATATATTTTTAAAGCTTTTAGTATTTTATTTTTAAGATGACGTAAATCACTAGTTTGGTTTTTTTTTAATATGCGTTATGCACACTGCATTTTGAGTAACAGTAGCTTATGATGAATGCTGTAGGTTTTGGAAGATGGAGGGTGAATTCATGTAGCAGGAGACAAAGTCATGTCATATTTGGATCCTGCCAACTTACTCCTCCTTATACAAGGAATATTTTGGTTTCTTTCTTCAGCCTGTCAGCTCATTGCTGTTCAGAGTAAGCTGTAATTCAGACTTGGTTCGACACCATCTGTTCGCTAAAGGTGAAAGGTGCCATATTTTCAGCCTGAATGTTCTCACTTGAAGCAAGCATTTTATTAAAGGTGCTCTTGGCTGTCATGTTGCTTGTCTGTTCGCAGTTTTGCTTTGTTAATCCTTGGCTGGATGTGCTGAAAGAATGCTAGCTGTGCTTTACCGATGCAGAGGACAGGCTGACTTCCCTTGCCCCCTTGGTTTGCTGTGCTGCAGAGCAGCGTCAGCTCCCTTCCTCCCCCTCTCTGCTAATACGACATTCATGTTACCACAGTAATAGTACGCATGTTTCCATAATGAAAGCAAGAAGAGAAGCAGTGTGGTATTTATTTTTCTGTTTGCCATGGTAGCAGTAATCCCTTGGGCATGTCCTGCCCTTTCCTTAGACATTTCCTCGGAGTCCTAGAGCCCATAGCCTTCTGTGGTCCCTTTCTGTAGGAAACGCTTGTTGTCCAGGTTGCATGTTCACATGCAGGGGATTGCGTGTGAAACTGTTCTGTTGTAGGGACCTTGCCTGAGAGGACATAAAGAACAAATTGCAGTACACAAAGGTGTTGAGCCCGATCCATTGTATGACTACAAATTATTAACCTGCCTGCTCACATGCTTGAAGTATTTTAAATGGTTTGAGTATTTTGCCACTGGTCCACATGGACTTTTTACACAGATATTGCCATCATATGAGCAATTATGTACGAAGGAAAGCATAGGCAGTGAAACAGTAATACAGAAAATCGGAAAACGAGTGTAGTAAACGAGAGTCGCAAGTAATTAAGTCTTCTCCGGTTTGCTCTCCCCAAAAGCTGCTTCAGGGAAAGATGCCGAAAAGCTTTTCCTTAGGCAGAGGTTGGCTGGTGTCTTGGTAATTCCTGTAACTGTCTCCCCTTGGTTGGCCTTTAATTATAAGCCGTTCAGACAGTATGTTAAATGAGCAAAAAAGCCACTTCTTCCCTCCAGATTAGACAGACAAGGAAAGAAACAGCGAACTGACCCTCTCGTGTTCTTTTAGCATCACTGTTTTCTGACAGCTACGTGAGTCTGGGGGGCTGATGGCCTGTAGCCTTCCTAATACACCTGACTGGGAGGGATCACTTCTCAAATGCTAGCCAGATACGTAAGCTCAGTACCTTCCCCTTCACTTAGCTGCAGATAAAAATTGTATGTGACAGCTCTGCAGCGCATAAGCCTGGCCGTGAAGAATTTCTGGAACTTGAGAAACACTGTCTGCAGTCTTTAATGCAGAGTTCAGGGGACGATAACAATGTCTTTTAAGGAAGATTATGTTTTGGATCATAAGAGAGGTAAGTATCTTGTACATACAGATTTTAAATGTTAATTATAGACCAGTTGTTTTAGGGCGCAGCATGAGCAAAGTAGGTCCTAGAAGTCTGTGTCCAGCCCTGGCCTCTTTATCCACCTGGTAAACAAGCTGAGTGTGCTGCAGGCTTTGCGCTGAGTGCACAAAGGTGTCTGCTGAGGAGGGGATGGAAGTGTCCGTGTGCTTGTTCGTTCAGTTGAGTAATGACTATAGTGTCCTAGGAGCAGGCCTTGTCAGCCTTCGACGCTGCTTTTACAGCTGGAAGTTTAAGTTAAGCTACTTCAACCGATAGTTTTAAATACTGGAAAGGGTGACAAGGTAACTGGTGGACAGGATTTGCTGTGGCTTCCAGCCTTCTATGACAAGATAGGGGAGCTTTCTAAGACACTTGTTCAATACTCATCTCAGGGAGGATAGATTTTATCTCTGTATACGTGAGTTAATAATAATAGTAAGGCACTTTGCTGTCCCAACCCCAAAACATCAAATCTAGAAGTAATCTGTTTGCATTTAGGTCAGTTGTAAAACAATGGCGAAAGTTGCCCTTGCAAGCAAAAGGATATCCTGCTATTTTTTTACCCATAGGTAAAATTCCTTGGTTTGGAAGCGTTTAAAAATGTTTCTTAAATTTCTGTTAAGGTTCAAAAATAGCACCTAGGCTCTTTCTCAGTTAAAAAGTTTTCTTCTTAAGGAGAGAGATAAAACTCATGTCTTCTAAACACACACCTTTACTTCTTCTTTTCCTTTGGGAATACTATCCTTGGACTCAATAACAAGCATCCCTTTGCTTCTGTCCCATTTGCATTCTCTGTTGATGCACCAGTGCAGGTGACTGATGCCTTCAAGCTCCCCTCCAAACTGTGTGGTCTGTCCCAGGCAACAGCACAGAGCTGTGCTGGGAGCTGGCCTGGGACCGGTGATGCTGCTCCAGGCTCTAACCTGCCTCTTCAGTTCCTTTGTTTTCTAAATTTTTATTTGCAGTGGTGTCAAGGCAGAGAGGTTGCATGGGGTACTGCTCTTCTAAATAGATGGACAAATAAAAGGACTCGGTTCAGAAAAGCAGTCCTGTTAAGTATTAAAACAGTGCAAGAGCCTGTATCTCCAAGTCTTGTTGACTGGGTCGTTAAGGGGAAGTGCACCAAGTGTCTCCAGTGCCATCATAAATCTAACTCAGCTTGTTTTCCAAGGGGGAAGTGATGTTAGGAAAGGGAAAAATCTTCTGAGAGATAGCAGCAGTTAATTATCTGAAGTGATGCCCAGAACCACAGGACACCTCTCACCACTAAAACCCCCAGTTTTCTTTATGGTCTTAACAAATGTAGTTACTGTTTTATTATCTTTTTGTTGAACTCAAATGAAGATCAGGGTTTATCATCAAACAATTTCTCAAGCTCACATTAGGGGATTTGGGAATGAAGTATACTAGCTGTGATAACAGAATGTCTATTACATTACTGTTTCCATGGAAAGGAAACCCTACTAATGCCAAACTTCTGGTTGAGATCAGAAGTCAGCTACTTGAAGACTGTACTTCCTGTGTGATTCCAAGTTACTTCCAATACGAATACCCAGGGTTTTGTGATACTGTCACTGAGGGTCCGTAAGATACACGGTAGTAGTCAAGAATGGGATGGGAAAGAGTGGAAGTTTGGGAAGCATGTGTAGGTTTTCAAATGTTGCTAGATTTTTTTGGTTAAAGCAGTTGATTTGAGAACCAAAGTGCATCCTTTGTACTCATATTGTTAACAAGTATCTTAGTGCACAAATTTTATTTAAAAAAAAAAAAAAGATAGCTATGCTCAGCTCAGATCTAAGGGAACAGAATTTATATTAATTAAAAATTATTTACTGGAGAGACTTTAAGGGGACAGTAGGTAAGAAAGTTTTGCAGCATCCAGGGGTCAAAAGCAGATTATTGACAGGTACTATACAGATGGTAGTTACAATGGGGAGGTGCTTTTGTGCAAAGGCTTTTTATGTAGAGCAATTTACTAGTGGAATCATCAGCCTCGCCTGGAGTTCTGGTCTACGTGGCTCTATGCAGATGCTGCTGCACTTAATTTTCATGTTTAGTTTGTTTGGATTTCAATTATATTATTATTAGATGAAGGCTAAGAAGAGATGCATGAGTTGCTTTCAGCAACTCAAGATTGTTAAAGAATCCTTTATTAAAATGTATCAACAGCCCATTCCCCCAGAACACAAAACCTTTTGCTCCTGCAGACAAAGGAAGACAAAATAGCGATTTTTTTTTTTTTTCCCTTATGCTGTTTGAACACAAGAAGGAGGCCCATGCATTTATTTTTAGGTTGAACAAAATAATCCATCTCAAAGTTAGAAAAGCGTGTAAAATCTTTAAAGAAGGTTTTATTACCTCCAGGGGCCCATGCAGGAACATGACAGTACAACCATTGTTTACTGAGCATTTTGATGTAAAATGCTTAAATTGCCAGGATCATTCAGTGTCAGCTGAAGAAAGCAAGAATAGAAGTTCATGGAAATAGTTTGGTTTGTTTTCAAACCTGCAGTGAGGCCGGTGGCAGGCTGGAGCTGCTGTCTTCCCTTGTGAGCTGGGCTGACATTGGGGCAGAAGCAGGAGAGTGCCCGGTGGTGGGGCATTGTTTCAGATTAATAACTTCGGTGTTGCCTTAGAAAGGAGAGGAGTGGACTCGAACGGGTTAAGTGCACTTGTGAAACCGTCCACAGGGGACTGGGCTACATGCAAACGGCTGGTTAAACACTGGTGCCCGCAGAGGACCTGAAATAGTACCCAGAGAAATTATTTTAGAAGGCTCCTGTGGACTTTGGGACTGGTGGATTGGATTTGTAATCTATGATGAAGTCTTGTGTGTCAAAAACAAGCAAGCAGCATAAACACAAATGTGAAAACAAATGCACTTATAATGTAATTTTGAAGATTTTTATCTTGCTGAATGAGGCAGAGCCCATCTGTACATTTCTGTGGTTCCTCAGCGTTGTTTTAGTGTGCATAAAGCAAAAAGTATAACATTGTTTTTGTTTTTCATGAAATATAGAAGTGAAACTTAATGTTGTAAGCAGTGGCAAGTGGACCTACTGTGTCTTTCTTTTGATTTGCTGGAATTATTCCAGTCTCTCTATTACGTTCAAGAGCTAAATCGGTGAGAGGGGAGACACAGGGAGCTCGTTTCTGATCATCCTTCATGGCGAAACCCACCCAACTGGCTACCTGAAGCTAGAAGAAAACTTGAACAAGTGCATCCCCAAACATGTTTGGCTTTGCTTTTTTATTTATTTTTTTACCGCTGCTGCAGTGTGCAGTGCCTTCTAACGACTCCACTAGAAGCAAATTTCTTCTCTTTCCATAAAGACACTTTGATAACAAAGCTTTTATAAAATTGGTTTTCTATTTCAGTTTTCTTTGTGTTTAATTCCTCTTTTTGTCCCTCTCTCTTCTACCTTCTTGTGTCTTTTTTGTTGTGGTTGTCATGTTTTCATTGAAATGAGGTGAGCTTTCTTCTTCTGTGCTAAAAAGAATGTGTTTTGGGGTAATTTTTAATCTCCTGTGAAAATTAATCCTAGTCTTAGGCAACCTGCTAAGAAAATTGCCTGCCCTTCACACGGGTTTGTTGTTCTCTGACAGCAGTTTCCTGAATTTCCTAGAACAGCTCAAGCTGCTGTTCCAGGGACTCTGCTGCCAAATAGTATCTCTACGTTATTTTACAGTAGTAGTGAAACCTTAGGCAATATTCTGCATAACAAAATGGCCTTTAAAATCTGTAGCTAAAATTGATGAAGCCAGTCATTAAGGACGTATTTAACTCTGTATATTCTGAGATTTTAAACAAATTATATCAACAAAGATTTCATGACAAGATAATAAAAGCCCCATTTTGTTTTAAGTTTCTGAAATAAATATTTTTGAACTTAATGCAAAAGTAGCACCAAGTTTCCTTGTACCTAAATGTATACCTAAATGTATGAAAGTGTTCCCACACTGAAGTCAGGGAAGGCACGGTCTGATCCTTAAAATGCAGCTTGTTTCAAAGTCTTTGCACACTCTTTTATCTGATTTATTATTAACTTAATCCAAAGCTCACAGGCAACAGTGCAAAAATTTGCTCATCTCAGTAAATTTTAGCTCAAGTTCCATATTTTTCCTTTTAAAAAATGCTGACTTTTTTTTGTACGAACTTTAAAAAAGACAAACAAAACCCACAAACACTACAATTCCTGAACCTGAAAGAAATTCTAAAAATCTTGTATTAACTACCTGTCTGCACCTCTCTCGTACTTTATGTAGTTTTGCTGCTTTCATTTGCACTTCGTCAGCATCGCTGTTTCTCCTGTGTCACAGTTTCAGTTGAGATAGGGTTAACTTTTTGTTAGCAGCTGGTATAGTGCTATGTTTTAGATTTGGGATTAGAAATACTTTTGATAGCGCACTGGTGTTTTTTAGTTGTTGGTGAGCCTTTTCTGCTGCTCCTACCGCCCTGCCAGCAGGCAGGCTGGGAGGGCACAAGAAGTTGGGAGGGGACACAGCTGAGACAATTGTCCCCAACTGATGTCATGCGCACTGTATAAAGCTGGGTGAAGGAGGAGGAAGGGGGCACCTCGGGAGTGGTAGCGTTTGTCTTCCCAAGTAACCATTTCGCATGATGGAGCCCTGCTTTTCCTGGAGATGGCTGAACACCTCCCTGCTCATGGGAAGCAGTGAATGAATTCCTTGTTCTGCTTTGCTTGCATGCGTGCCTTTTGCTTTACCTGTTAAACCACATTTATCTCAAGCCAGGAGTCTTCCCCCACCATCTACTCTTCTGATTCTCTCTCCCACTCAGCCTGGGGGAGTGAGCCGCTGTGTGGTTCCAACTGCTGGCTGGTGTTAAACCACAACGCCCTGCGTAGTCAGTTCTCCTGCGGTTTGTAGGGGTCTTTTTTACTGCAGCAGCTGTGATAGTGATGTTTTCCCTTTGTATGTTTTTGCAAAAAGCCACGTTTACAAGTGCAGGTGTATAATTTTGACTTGTACATTTGTGTGTTTTGGGTTAACCATGTGCCCTTTCAGTTGGTTTCCCCTGTTGCTCCTCCCCGGTGTTACAGATGGCGCAGGAATGCGGTAGAGAAACTCCTCTGCTGTCCAGAGAGCGTGGTCTGTGCCTTCCCTGCAGATTGCTTCGCCGCCTGCCTGGCAGAGCGACTTGCTGTGCAGCTGGGATGCTGCCACCCCGAGCTGCGGTTAGCGAAGCCCTGTGGAGTGCCCAGGGCTCATTCTGTGCTGTTACCCGTGCTGTGGGTGCTGCACCCCACAGTGCTGTGAAGAGGAGCCAGCTGGCTTAAAAATCCCTGCTCCTTGCGTGTGGGCTCTTTACTGATCTCGATCCTCCATCAGCGACATGTTCGCAAGATTTGCTTTTGACTTCAGGTTGCTCTACAAGCCGAGGAGACCACCTGCAGTCAGGGAAGGTTGGCATGGTAGCAGACAATAGCTGTTTGGTTTCTCCCTCGGTAGGTGAAATCAGGTTCACTTAAGTGGTTGGTGGTGCCAGATCTGAACGTGTTGCATTATATTAGAAGGGGTGGATGCTAATAAAACCTGTGGGTTGGGAACAAAAATGTGGTTTTATGCCCCAGAGAGCTGTTGAGGTTAAGTTTCACCAGCATGTCCTGCACTTCAAAGCCAATCTGTTTAGCTACAAGCAGTTGTTAAATGTCTGATCTGTAGTTCAGAGTACTGAGGCAAAACCAGTGCCTTGGACTAGGTTAGTGCATGTGAGAATATTGGAGTGTCACAACATAATCTTACCTGTTTGTTTGCTTTCTAGAGAAAAGGAAATTTGCTGGTAGCTAAACATAGGTTGATTGCATGGGAGGCTTTCTTTGTGTCTTTCTGAAAACCTAAAATACTTAGTTCATAAAGTTTTAATTTTTTTTTTTTTTCAAGTTATGCAAGTAGCAGGTGCAATATAAGAGGCTCTTCAGATTTGTAAAATGCAAAGAATTGTAACAGCTTTTCCACTGCAGTTCATGGGAGTTTTACCACTATAGGAGCAAGGTTAAGCTTCCGGAGTGTGCGCCCGGAGAAAACTTGACAGTAGGTGGTTGGATCCAAAGGGTTTACCAAACATTGGAAGCTGTGTAAAATTAAGACCTTTGCTTCATCCAGGTGTGCTTAGCCTTTGTGGGAACACACTCTTCTTCCCTCTCAGCTGCACCAGTTCTGGTACTCGTCTGGTACTGTGGCCAGGTGATCAAAGGAGACAAATCAACAGCAAGGGGACGATTGTCTGCCAGGTTAGGTCCTGGACAATCTCAGTGCAGGCTCAGGCCCGTGACAGGGGAAGGGAAGGGCGGCAGAGTGGTGTATGTGGCCAGGGACCATGCAACCACTTGTCCTGGCAGCCATGGGGGGTTCGTTGCCTTCCCTGTGCTGTCAAACCTCCCCCTTGAGCCTCAGAGCGGTTTCTGCTTCAAAATTATTTTTGCTTCATCTTCCCTTCTCCTCCCTGGCAGCTGACTCCCTCCCCTGCCGCAGAGATTTGCGGGGTTGGTTTTTTCGCTCAAGGCTACTGTTACTAGGTGAGATTACTTTATAGCGCTTCCTTTTGTGTCTTCTATCTGAGATTCATTACTGCTGAAACAAAGTGTTTGCTGTAAGGTTCATGCTTAATGCTGGCTGCGGTCATAGAAGGGGAATAAAAAAGCTTACACGCATGATAATGTTGTTAACATTGCTATCTAATTAGTCTTGGTTTGCATTTCTGCCCCCCCCCCCTTTTTTTTTTTTTTAAGCATATCTTAACAATTGTTATTCACGGTAAGAAAATTTTGTTGAATCAAGTGGATACTGTTTGAAGGATTGTTAGGGAACCTGTCTGTCTGCAAAATGAATGTGTAGCTTGTTGCATTGGAAAACCTTTTTGTTTGCTGTCTTAAGAAAGGGTTCCCCATGATTTTGGGGATCGGTGAACGTGTGAAAGAAAGAGATCTGCTGAACAAGTGCACTGTGTCTGCCGCAAAATATAAACATCTTTTAAAAACATGCTTAATGACCACCCATGCTGATAGGTTGCTTGCAGGGTGGTGCCTGTCTGTCTAGAAATGATTTTAATCATAAATGTATTCACACAGCCTTCATACTTGTTCTGATAAATGCTCTCCTGAATAGATAACAAGGAATTGTTGCTTCAGCTTTTCCTGAAGGCAGCTTTGTCACCACATTCTCTAAAAAAAGGTGGATGGAGTAAGCCAGGTTTCAGATCATTGGGCCTCTCTGTGTCATAGATGTATTTTAACCTCTCTTGTGATACGGAACATTTAAACATCCTTGGCAGAGAATCTGCTTGTTGTCTGGTGTTCTCAAGATAGTGTGTGAAAACCTTTATGAATGTATGTGTTTGTTTTGATCAGCAAGGTGATTTGAGCTTCAAATTTTGGCAGCCTTTTTCAATACATGGCAGAACATTATTGCATCCATAATCAAGATTAGTAGAGGCTTGGTTAAAATATGTATTGTATCTTTTGTTGTCTGGGTCATTTTGGAAACATACTCTCTGCGTGTGTGCATCTTGCATCTGTCTGTAGTATCAAGAGGGCAGATTTTTAACTACATGGAAATGCAGGGGGAAAGTTGCTTTGAAGAATCAGTTAACATGCTGTCCCTGGTGCGACTTGTGCGTGAGTAGGAGAGTACATCTAATACGCAAGATCCCCTCCTGCTCTGAGCTGGTTAAGCATGTATGGGTGAAGGACAGGATCTTAGGTTTTGGTCTGATTCTGTACTGCTTGTTGTACTCAAACTAACCCTTTGTGCGTATGCAGTTTTGTGATTTGTATTGTATTCAAGTGGCAAAACCTGTGCAGTTGACATGAAAAAATGACTTTAAACCCAAATACTTATATTAAAATGTAGTATTAAATGGGAAGCAGCTGTAAATGTGAACTTTTTTTTAGTGTGAACCGGTGATCATCTCTGCTAGTAGTTGTGTGGCAAAACTCTCATCAGGAAACAAAGAAAACTGACAGCACAATGAAGGGCATGGAACTCGTAATTGGCTTTTCTCATCCTTGCTGCACTGCTCACTTGGGTTTTCTCTGTGATAATAATTTAGACTGAAATTAGGCAAAGAGCAATAGCTGGCATACTTGAGCTACACACACACATTGCAAATCCATTTTGATTAGGAGGAGAAACCAGGCAGCGTGTGAAATGCACGCGTGCTGTAGCTGGTGCCTGGGTATCTACAGGCACCAGTTTCACCTGAGATGAAGGAGGCGGAGAAGCACGGGGGTTGTTTGTGCGCAGTGTGTTAGAGGGGCAGCTCTAAATGGGCTGTGACAGCAGAGGCATGCAAATAAGCAGAAGCAAGCAGTTGCGTTGGAAATTACTGAGATGAGAAGGAACAGAAAGGTCTGCAACACCTCAGTGCTTGCCTGAAAGGCAGCCCATATCTGTTCCAGTTAATATCTGCTTCCAGACCTCCTGTCCTCATCTTTGCACATCTTTTGCCGTTGCCACCGCTGGCCTTCTTTGAGTCTCCCTGTAATAAACAGCCAGATTCCTTAAACAGAAATGGCACTTATTTTATTATAGGGACAAAGTCAATAAAGCAAAAGCACAGCGCTGGGTGCATGACTCAAGTCAGAGGCACCCCAGCCAACACTTTACCCACGTCTTATATACATTCAATATTGCATACGTGTTTACTGTTTTAGGCAGAGTAATTGTTTATGATGATTGATTATCATTAGTCCCTTTTTTTCTTCTATTTGTGTGTTTCCTTCTGGCAATTGTTTCTGAGGATCAATGATCTTCAGTTCCCTCTTCCCAGGCATCTGTTTCCTTCTGGTAGGATCAGCTCCCTCTTCCATGCATCCATTTCCTTCTGGTAGGACCGATTATCATCCACTCCCTTCTCCCATGCATCTGTTTCCTTCTGTTAATCATTCGTGGGGTCTTTTGGAGAAGTTCCCTTTTGTTTTTCTCGGATGTTCTTCCTTCATAGCTGCTATTAGTTGTTATCTTTGAAGTTTCTCATGTTTCCTAGTTTACTAAAGGTTAGTTATCCTTATAAATCAAATACTTATAGCCTTGTTATTATGGCGAAAGCCAAAAATACCTTCACTATTTTTCACATACCCATCTCAGCGGTACCACTTGGTGACTTCTGAAATAATGCATGGCCACCTCTCTCTTGGAGACGATTTTTTTGACAGCCTGCTTGAAACCGTTCTGTCACAGCCTCCTGGTGAGGCAAGCTATTTAAAAAACAGGGAGGAAGCGTCAGCCCCCCACTTACATGCATAAGAGCTCCGTTTGGCACATAGAGCAGAGTGGGATAAAAATGTGTGCTGTAATTTTTAACAGAATACCTTTTAAAAAAAGAATCAACCTTAAAAGCTCTTCAACCCCGTCTTCATTACTATAAAAAGCACTGCTTATTCCTTTACTATCAATGGCAAAACATTATTTTGGAGAAGATGCCCAGTTTCTTAGCTTCCCAGCTTCGGCCGCTGTTGACTGCATTGTGCCAGAGAGGAGAAAGCTGGGCTTTTGTGAGGAACCTTTCAACATCTCTCTCGTTTTCCCCTTTCCCCTCTAGCCATCACACTGAGACTTTGGAGCAGGCTGCTGGTCCCTCGCGCTGTGACGGTCTAGCGGGTGTAACTGTGTCAGCAGAACAGAGTGCAGCGCCAGGAGGGTTGGTGCTGTACCCTTCTTCTGTTAGTCCCTGGTTGGGGCACCTCACTGCTTCTGGCTGGTGGTTGGGTGTCTGGCCCACATATTATCATGGCCAGGGGGGAGTCTCGTTTGTGTACCAGGTGGTGCCTCAAGCAGTTTAGTCTGGGTTTGGGTGGTTCTTAGTACCCCGATTTCCTTGTTCGTCTCTCTTCAGCGTGTCTAACAGAGCTGTGCAAGCCTTGGGGCACGAGCAGAGCTTTATGCTCATGACAGTGCGTGGATTTTTGGAATTGCTCGTGAAGAGAGGGTTTGGAGGTGTTTCTGGGAGTTTTGTCACACAGTTACTATGCAGCCTGAATCGAATGCCTGTGCAGATTTTAAATTGTTCTCTAAATTAAGAGCTCCCTCTTTTATTTTGTGGGTATTTGCAGCTGTGCATTTTTGCAAGCCCGTTGTAGTAAAGGCAGACTAGTTCCTCATATAACTTCTAGGGCTTCTTATGTTTGTGTAGATGCTTGAAATTATATTGGCCCCAATCCTGAAGTCCTTTTCAGCTCAGGATCCAAGTAGTACTTAATCCTTCAGTGGTTGGGTTTTTTGACTTGTAATGGGCAAAGGTAAATCCCATCACGTAGTCAAATCAGTAGATCATGTGCTACCCTAATACGTATGGGGAGGGGATGACACAAAATCTTTCACAGCTAAATTTCTGTTAATTCTGCTTCTTTTCACCTCCTTTAGCATAAGGAAAGCTGCTTTTCATGTGATTGAATGCACTGTGGTACAGGAGACAAACATTTAGCGTCTCACAGAAAGCATAATGCTATAGAGCAAATACTCTTTATCGGGTCAGCAGCAGGAGGCTCTGTAGATGGTAATTCCAGCAGGTCACTGAGTTGTTTACGCTCTGATAGAGTGAAAGCATTAGTGCCTTTATTACTCTGGTAAAGAAACTGCATTAAAATTTA
Organism: Rynchops niger; assembly: GCA_013400035.1. Lineage (NCBI taxonomy): Eukaryota > Metazoa > Chordata > Aves > Charadriiformes > Laridae > Rynchops > Rynchops niger. The sequence continues at coordinate 222,009 of VXBH01009958.1, forward strand.
TCACCCAAGCATGTGGTATTTATATACATTTTTGCTTTCTGTAACCATGCATTGGCTTTCTGGGTATATTATGATGTTGTGCTGTGTGCATGTCAGTGAGCAGAAAGGGAGTTGCTGGCGTCTGTAGGAATTAGTCAATTAATCTCTCTGAAGTAACTTCCTCAATGGTGTTTTCCCAGAAGGTGAACAAGTGTAGCAGTGCTGTCTGAAGTGAGGGAATCGCGTGTCCTTACCAACTTCATTTGCTGGGCAATACACTTGCATATATCAGAGGTTTCCAAATTGTTGTACCTACAGTAGGTGCTAAATGAAAGTGCATAACTTATTTGTCAAAAAAAAAAAAATAAAAAAATCAAAACAAAACACCACCACCCCCTCCCCAACCCCTGAAAATATATGGTACCTCTTTTTTTTTTTTTATTATTTTATTTAAACTTTCACAGGTATCTGCATAGAGATCTCGCGTTGGCTGAGGTCACTAGGAGTGAGTAAAAAGGAAGTGGGTGGCTTTGTGCGGCTACGAAGGGGCGAGAGTGGATGTGGAATTCAGGTCATGCTGGTCTGAGCTGTTGTGTTGGAGTTATGTTGAACCATGAGATTGGAGTAAAGTTCTTTTCAGACAGCTCCGGCTGTACTTAGCAGTACTTCAGGCACGTTGCCTTGTAGCCCTGTCTTTTGTTAACCTTGAGATTATAAGTCTTTGCAAAATATTACTTGGCCTTCATGATCCAGTTGTGCAGATTGGTGAATTGGAAAAGTGTATATATTGCAAAAATTATAAAAAGAAGAGAATGTGGCAGTGTCTCACCATTTTAAGAGCATGTTGCTTGTTCTTCAGTAACTGAGAGAGGCTTAAAGTCATATTAATGGTAGTCTCTGTAGTCAAAATGTATTTAATGACTTTGGCTTTGTGTTTGTCCAGCTTTTTGTTCCCAAAACCTTAAAACCAAACGTATCCTTGACATTGTGAAATGTCTGTTATGCCAATTAATTTTTTGAATCCTCATCAAAAAGATACTTGATTTTTTTCTTGATGACCTTTTTAAACATTTCTCTTTGCTTTTTAAGCTTGCAAGTAAGGAAGTCATCTATTAAATTAGCCTTGCAAAACTTATTATGGAAATTCATAAGTCCAGATTCTGCTCCCATCATATGTTATCATATGAGTATAATTTTAAATTGGTCCCTTAAATTATCAGTCACATAACAGGCATGAACCATGTCACACAGTCTGTGTCTAGCTGTTCCCTGGGATTTTTGTGGGTAAGAAATGCAAATTACAAAGGTGGCAGTTTATTCAGACTGCCCTTAAAGTAGTTTTCTGCCTTTCTGAACAAGATTTCTTTGCAAGCTACATCCCTTTATTTAACCTCTCCGAAGTCTGTGGACCGGCATCAGCAGAGGAACTGGGCTGGAGTCCTGGGCCAGATGTGGATACCCACTTGCAGCTGGACATGGGCAGCTGGCTCTGGTGGTGCATTCTGCTAGAGGAGACGGTAAATGAAGAAGCATGCTGCCCTGAAGATCATTTTGGAGGCTGTGAGATCACTGGGAGTTGGGCCTTCGCTTGACCAAAACCAGACTTTTTGGAACATAAATTAGTTATGTTGCTGAGAGAAGTGCCTGTTACCGAAGTGCAGCATCAGTTTGGGTGGGAACATTGGCAATAAAAAGCAAAACCAAAACAAAAAGACAGTGACCCAGTGGTTCTAGATGTCCTGTGATTGCGCTTGACCTCGGCCATCAAAATGTTTTGTAAGTGGCAGTTGGCGGCATCACCATCACTCCCAAACTGACAGTGAGTCTGAACGGGGCATGAGGACATCCTAGCTGGAGATTGCGCGGGTGTCGGTGTCGGCCAGCAAATACGCACAGGGCTTACATCGAGTTGTCTGTGGGAAGTACGATACAGTGTTCCCTGGAAAGGCTGTAAAAATCTTAGTAGGGATAGACAGCAACGTGTAATATTTGATCTCCTACACCCACAGTCCTCAGCGGAGCTGATCTAATTTCAGTGGTTTCTTTGGCTTTGTGGCTTTTTAACTCTTCTTCGGGCAACATTGTATCTCTGCTTTTCACTAAACTCTTGGGTCAAAACTGGCGAGGACAGCCCTTGCTGCTGGGTAGTGGTTGTGGTTTAATGGTAGTTTACAGGCTGAAGTACAGCTGAGATGTGACTTGAAGGGAAACAAAAAAAAAAAAAAGGACAGGGAGGCAAGGGGCAAAAAATTATTCAGCATGTGGAAAAGCCCAGCTCCTTCAGGTGCTAGATGCTTAGCTGTGTAAAAGATGAGGCGTCACTGCAGCTGGGAGGGAGTGGAAGGGTGCATGCCTGCCCTCTCCAGGGCCAGCTGGTTTGGGGCACAGCGACAGGAGTGGGACAGGCTGCAAACTTGCAGTAGAAATGATAGTCACAGACCTACCCGAGAGACAGGAGTGTTCGCCGGTGCAGTCAAATGGCCCTGACCGGTTCTGTTGTGGTTTTGGCACTGAAAACAAATTTTCTGCGCATGTCCTGAACGCTCTGTGATTTTAATCTCTAGAGCAAATGTTTCACCACTTATTTCGTATGAGTGTTGCAAGTCCATTTGTGGCGAGCAGTTTTGTTTGCCCATTGCACCTCTTACTGCTGGTGAAACGTTCGTTTTTTTTGGTCTTAGGGTGCAGCAGGATAGCGGAACAGAAATTGAAGATGCCTGAAAACCCGTGCTCTTCAGGGACTCTCCAGCAGGGGCATGGGCTTCCTAGCACGTCCTAACTTAGTGGCTCTGGGAGTCAACTGCTAGCCAGAGACTAAAGCAGTCCTGAGCATCCCTGATACATGCAGCTCTGGAGATACAGAACGTAGGATGTTTTGGGGGCAGGTACTTAAAACTTGTGTCTTAAAAAAAAAAAATAGAGGTCCGTGTGCTGCCGATGCAGACCTCTGCAGTACTTGTTCAGTGTTGTGTGTTTGCTTTCCTTTAAATTCTGAACCATGAAGAAGTAAGTGGTTTCTGCTAAGCCACTGGACCTGTGAAGAGCAGCAGGCAGTTCCTGAATAGTGCCCTTTGGAGTTATATAGATCCTCTTCGCAATTGCACTATAAATACTCATTGTGTGTAAACCTGTATCAATTTCAAAGCCTCTTCAGGCTTATCTGAAAGAAATTCAGGAACAGGTATGAGTTATATGGCAAGGATAAGAGAGGTCCCGTCTGGCTGTTGCAGATGTTCTCTGATTCTCAGGTTAATTGAATTCCACTTCTGTTATCAGTCATCACCTTGTAAAACTTAAGTTTCTGGAATGGGAGAACGGGGAATGGGGAATGGATTGATTTGTTGCACTCAATCCATTGTAGAGAGTTTTTGAATACTTTGTCCAGGCAGGATCTTCGTTCCTTATCTGTTTTATGGGAAGGGTTTTTACTGTGGTGCTCTCGTAGGACATCTCAGGAGCTTTCTGAAGCAATCTGCTAGTTGAACGCTGCTTTTCTGGACAGCAAGATGCAAGTTGCTGTGCCTGCTGTTCGCCACCTCTTAATTTAATACGTAAGTCAGGTGGTTGAGCTACCAGGTTAAGCTTACCGGGAGGAAAAAGAGGAAAAGATGGGTCCCTTTTTGGCACCACGAGTTCCGAACATCCTGATCTCTTGCTATGTGGTACAAGTTCTGTACTGTTTGCTCTCCCTCTCCCGTCCTGCCTGCTGTGAGGCGCTTCTGCAAGCCTTGCTAGATCCCAGCCCCTTGCTTTCATTTGTGTGACTTATCTGGCTGTGCCTCAGCTTCTGTTTTTCTCAAGGCGGGTAAGGTCAGAAGCAGCTATCTGTGCGTGATTTTCTGAAAAGTCAAATCTTTGCCAAATGAGCACTGCCTCGGTGAGAGCTCTGTGTAGACACAGACAAATGAGGCTGCAGGGAAAAGAGATTCCTCATCTCTTGTCCCTCCAATGCAAATAGTGCAGCATATGGGAAAGAGAGGAGTGACCTTTCTGTGAGAGCGCTAAGGGTGATGCTTTTTTACATCATTAAAATGATTGCTTGCTTTGCTGTTTACCTTGTTCTGTGGAAGGTGGTTCTGTTTGGGCACTGTAGCTCACTGCCCTCTTCCTTTAACATGAGGAACGTCTTCCTGGCCTTTCCCTGTCAGCACTTACGCTGATCGCTGGATGTTTCCATTGAATCTGTTGTTAATAGGCAAGCAGCTGGTCTTGGATGCATTTTGCTCATTATAACTACTTAGCTCTTTGGTTGTTTTTCATTTCAGTTTCCTTTAATGATAATCAGTTAGTGAAGTATGTGTAAATGATAGGTACTTTCAAAATACATACCTTGCTAGTAGATGAGAAGCCGATTTCTTGAAGTGAAGTGGTGTTTCCCATGACCAGGTGGTGGGTCAGTGTGTGGAAGCAGCACAAGTCTTGCTGCGGAGCATCCCCGGCACTTAGTGCTGCAGTGGGGCTGGGAAGGAGGGACACTGCTGCTGCATCCGCTCCCACCACGCACAGCCCGGGCATGGGGCAGGTGGGCTCTGTCACGGGGCATCGCCACGTGCCCTAGCTGTACAGTTACCCTCATCCCAGCAGTACCCACACTGTCCGTACGTGGTGTTGCCTTTGTGCAGGGGGCTCTCCTGCTGGGAGCCGCTAGGTGATTTTGCTGATACGTTAAAAGCAGATTTATGTGTTTGCACAAGCTGCAATGTCTGCTGTTTGGTATATAACTGGCGAATACTAGCGTTGCTTTGTACTCTCTCCCAGAGCTTTGTCGTGCCTAGGCTCATCAGCCTGGTTGAAGGCAGCCGTATGTGCCTCCACGGCTGTTTACTGGTCCTTTTCAGGTGTCGGTGGTGGAGTGCCAGGGCACCACCAGGGAACTGGCCTCCCTTCAGAAGCCCTCACCACACTTGCTCTGGGAAGCTCTGGCCCCTTCAAGGTGGGCATGTGCTGGTCACTGCCTGGGCTCCAGTGAGACAGCTGGGAGAGGGACAGGGGCAATCCCTCGATCTACGTCCAGGTCATCTGTAGGTTTTCCAGAAATCACCATGTCGCTCCTGCCCAGCGGAACATTCAAGGTTTTATTTTGAACTGCACAAGTTAGAATTGTGTTGCTTTTCTATTTTTTAATGGCTATTGATATTCCTATGAGTCCAAGAGCTGTCATTCAAGGGCCTGGTGCACAATTCCTCCACTTAAAACCACCTCTACTTTGCCTTCTACGTGCTTATGGCTTTATACTGGCTTCTTTTTCTGCTGAATCCGCATCAGTGCATAGAAGAAAGCAAGTCATGAAACAAGGGGAATCCTATCAGCTGAACAAGCACTTTTATTTAATGAGCCCTGATTCACTTTTCTTTTTTCTCGTCTTTCTTAGAATATATCTTCTACTAAAGACTTGAAAGCAACAGGCTTTGTAGAAGTGCATTATTAACTGGCCTTCTGATGGGCTTTCAATTCTTACTAGCATTTTATTATTAATGGACTTTAATGAAATTTATAGAACCATCGGTAAGCATTTGCTGAGTGCATCTGTTTATCTCATGTTAGTTGGTAAAAACAAAACGAACTCACACGGCTGCTTTTTTTTTGTAGCAAACCTTCCCCAGTGACGTTCAGTCCATTGAAGAAATTTTGAAGGTAGGTGTTCTTAAGTAATACATTTCTCTGGTTTGCCTATATTTTGCTTGCGTTAAAGGAGCGTGTGGGGGAAGAATACTGCTATGCTTCTGTTCTGTCAGTGGATGTTGCAATCACTGGAAGCGTGTTTTGGGCTATGCTGTAGAGAAGTAAAGACAAAAGTTAGCCCCGGGTATAGCTGGAGTTGTAAGACCAGTAACGTTCTTCCTACCAGTGTGTAAGTGCAATACGGTGCTGTGCAGTCCAAGAGCAAGACTGACAAGTCATCCAAAACAGCCAGAGCTGCTCCTTCACTAAGTCAGGGAGTTGCCATTACTGAGTGGATGTCCTCCAGGGGCACTGGACGTGCTGCCTCCTGTCCCTGCTGTCAGGCCCAGCAACATGGCCCTGAACAGGACCATCCAGAGCTGGCGCACGGACCTGCTGATGGGCTGCTTCTCCTCTGTAATTCTAGTCCATTTGTGCAAAGATAAGCCAGCTCTGATGGAAAACTGCACCTGTAACTGTGTCAGAGCTGGCGGTGTGAGCAGTGCACAGGCTGGGTCGGAGTATGCGTCACCCATTCACTGTGCACGGTGTGAGCATGCACTGTGACCTGCAAGCTGGTCACGCCGATACCGAGAAAACAGTTCCTTGCTGTCAGATACTATTCTGAGACACTGAAGTCTGACAGAGGTGTTTGGTTTCTGTGATTCACCTCCCTCACTGTCGCTTCAGTTGCAAAATACTGCTGCCTTTATTACTCTCAAGAAGCTGTCGTTGGGGCAGCGTTTTAGCTGAAAGATGGTTGTGCACAGGTGCTCGGTGGTGTTACAGCATGAGTCCTCCTCCTGGAGTTACTGCATCCTTTTGTGTTTCACGAGATACCCTGTTATCTTGCCTGTTAGTAATGCAGAACCCTTTTTGTAGCAACCACAGGGAAGCGTGTATGAATGCATGAAGAGGTGTTGCGCGGTATATCGAGGAGTTTACCATCTATTGAAAAATTGCACAGCTAGCGAGTGAAGTGAGCAATGAACTCAACGGTGGGAGGGGAGAAAGGAGAAGGTAAGGGTGGCAACAATGCGATCAAATAGTCAGCTGGGTTAGTTGTAGGCTGCTTCCAAGTCTTGCACAGAAACCCCTGCAGGTTGCTCTGATCCCTGTTTATACAGCCAAAGGTAGCAATGTGTTTTCATTCCCTGTAAATCTTTGCATTTCATGTTATTCCTATTATTCCTAATAGATGAGGAAACTAGGGACACTTCTGAACTTTTGTATTGGTGTCTCGATGAAAAACTGGCCCTTGGAAATTATGACACAGTAGAGATTTTCACACTTCGGTTTATTTTGTGCCAAAAGTACAAAAATGTACTTTGCACTGACACATTTCTCAATAAGTTGGGTTTTTTTTAAGCCCTCAAGCACACTGCATGTGGTGCATGCTCATCATGAGATGCTTTCAGCATGATCATGATTCCTAACTTCGACCTGGTAGTGATGGTAGGTGAGAATAAGGGCAGGGGAGCAGGGAAGAAAGATTCCTAAAGATATAGCACACCAGGCTCTTCCTTTGGTTTGAAACCACGTGCCGGAGCTCTGCATCAAAGATGTCACGGTCGGTCAGAGCAAAAGCCGATGTTTCAGGCAGAATAGCATGGGGAAGTGCTGGCAGTCAGCGCTCTCTGGCTGACCTCCTCCAGTTATGAAAAGCCTTTCAGAGTGTTCTTGCTGTAAAGGGATATAAGAACTTCCGTAATAGGAAAGTCACGCGCTTTGAAAAACTCCAGAACTACTCATACGGGGTTTTATTTACTTTTCCTTTTATTAACTGATAGCTGTAAGGCCGGGGCCTAATCCTGCAAACACAGTAAGTACTTAACTCTCTACAAGCGTCACGGAGGTTGCTGTTACTTGTGCAATGCAAGTATCTTGTAGAAAAAGAGCAAGTCCTCACAGTGGTCTGGCTGCTGTGCTCAAAGGAGAGCTTCTCGCTGCGGTACCATCTCTGGGCTTTACACTGGGTCAGCAAGGACTTCATTGGCAGATCCATATGAATCTCTTAAGCGTAAAACCTCCCCTGCGTGTGTCAGCAAAAATATTGTAAGCCACTTTTCTCAATCTCTTTCCAGGAAATGACCCACTCATGGCCACCTCCCCTGACAGCTATTCATACGCCTAGTACAGCAGAGCCTTCCAAATTTCCGTTCCCAACAAAGGTAAAACACCCTCTTTTTGACAGGGCTTTTGATAAAGAGGAGACCTATCCAGGTCTTACCTTGGTTTTCATCTGATTTTGTCCCTGTTTCATAGATAAAGGCTGTTAGGAGATATTATCTTTAGAAGAAGTCGGATAAATTAAAGCACAGTGGATCTCAGGTTGGATGATAGCTGCTTGCAACAAATCATTTTACTGAGAATTAGATCACATTGTGCTTCTGAGTAATTGTTTTTAAGTGGTCTATATGGAAGTGTAATCGTCTTTCCTCTTTTTTTATCTATTAAGCAAGCTTTGTATTTTTAGAGTGGTAAGATGTTTGAGCTGGAGGGGAGGATGAATGAATAATCTTTTGGTGACTTACACATTTGTTATAATCATGGGCTTCAAATGTGACTGCTTTTCAGGAACATTTGAAGCATTTCATCTCTGTTACAGCACAAAACCCATTTTATCTTTATTGCCAACAAACTGTTTGCTGACTGTGTTAAACAGAAGTGTTTCGCAGCTCTTATAAAATTTTTTTAATATTTCTTCAAAAATGCACATACCACTAATGTGCCACCAACACGTTTTGGGCGGCAGTAGCACGTGTCATGTCTGTCTATTCTAAGCTACATCAGACCAGCTTAGACTATTAGACACTTCAAAGTCATACTTTGATAAGTTAGCCAAAGAATTTATTACAGTAAGTAACACATGGAAACCAAATCATCTATATGCTGCTATTGAGAGGGCTGATTTGTTTTTTTCTCAATTTGCACTTTGTCCTTTCTTTCTAGGAGTCACAGCATGTTGGATCTGTAGCACAGAATCAGAGTAAGTAGAAATCCAAAGAAAACACGCTGTTATGTGTGTATTCACAGATGGTTTTGTGTGTTGTGTGTTGCGCATTGAGGAGAGCGTCAAGCATTTTCATTGACTAAGGAGCACGATTTCCTGTGCTTTGTTGAACAATGATGAATTTATAAAATGCTGAAGAGATTGTATACATTCATTACCTAGAAATTCAGGCAGCAGTTCAGCAGAGAACAAGCAGTATTTCGTTAGGAAACCCCATTTGGTTTGGGGAACAATTGCATCCGGGAAGAAAGTGACTTTCTAATGTGATGCTCAGAGACCATAGGGTAATAAAATATGCTACAAGTGAGGCAAATAAAACCAACTGATTCATTTTTGATTTACAGAACAGTATGATGCACCTTCCAAAACCTTGCCTAGTTCTCAACCAAGAACATCGTAAGTAACCAGATTCAGTTCCCGTCTCTACTGTGCAGTTACTTAAAAGAACCTGGAATGAATTACAGTTTGGTTTACTTGATGATTCCGAAGATTAAGGCTTTAACAGTCTGAGTTTTCTCAGAAAATTTCAATGCGGGGAATTTTCACATGACGGTTCCGTTATTATAGCTAAGTGTTAAAAACAAAACAGAGCTGAAGAAGAAAACCCCAACTCTTCATGTACCAGATTTTTTTTCTCCTTTAAGCTGTGGTTCCTTAACCTCTTGACACACTTAGTGCTATTCAAACTACTAATAATGTATTCAACTGACATAAATTATAAGGGATGCAAAATGAATCTGATCTATTCTGCATATAATTTTGAAGCCCGTGAGGGCTAATAAAGCTACAGCTACCCAAACTGTGAAAGCTAGGGGCGAAATTTTATAGCAATCATATGATAGAACTTACAGCAATTGTCCAAGGAAAAGTTTTATAAAACGTATTGTCTTAATTTTTCTTTTAAAAAGCAAACAAACCAACAAAAACTTCAGTGTGGACTTTCTAAAACCCTCAATTTCTATTCTAATAATGTTATCTTGTTGCAAAGTGGGGTGGTGAAATTTCTATAGCTCTTTTTTTAATCGTATTTATATATTTCTACTTTTCTTTAGCTATTTATTCTTTTCCCTATCATGTTATGTTTTCTCTTAAAGAAAGCTTCTTAGAATTTGAGTCTCAGTGTAAGATGTTTATGCATAATCACTAGAAAAGTTTTACAAGGCTAGGAAGGAGAGCCAACCAATAAATCATTTGCTCCAATAGAAAATTTTAAGTGGGTGGATAATATAACTTGGTGCTGTCCTTGTAGGTGAAAGTGGTTATCTATTAATTAGGTTAATTACAGAAATTGCTTGAAAGTTATCTTGTGGGGGCTGACATTAGTCTTCCAGGGTTAACCTGGCCAGATGGCAGCACTGGTAGCCCCGAGGGACAAAGAGAAGTCTTTCCCTGTCTGGAAGGCCAAGGGGTCCGTGTGCAAGGCAATTGCTGAACCGTTAAATGCTTATCAGTTCATGGGGAGTGTGAAGATCTCATGTTACTCCACGGCGACTCGTGTCCCATGGAAGGCTGCAAACTACAGACTACAAAGCTTAGTTAAAGAAAAAAACAAACCCAAACTGGGATAGTCACAATTAAGAGGAAGAGCGTCTCACCGTTTTGGTTGAGATTGTAGAATTCTGCACTCAAGCTCTGTAAGATCTGTAAAACAACCGTTTTCGTACTGTTCCAGCACCGTGCAGAGGAGGCCTCCCTGGCTGGGAGTGTGGGATAGTGTCTTGCAGAGCAGTCAGCTACTCCCTTAATCCATTCTTTTTTTGTTCTTCCTTCTTCCACCCCAGCTTGCTCCTCCTGAACGACTTCTGGAAATTTTCATTGCACTATTAAAAATGCTAGTTTCAACTGGTCCAGGCTCTGCCTTCCTCCTCAGCTACCCTACAACCATCATCTTTATTTCAACTCTTCTTAACTGCTTGTCAGAATCCCCCTAGCGCTTCAGCCACTTTTCCAGGTGGCAGAGACAGAAGAGACTTTTACTGTAGGCAAGAATCTGGAAATACTCCTTTCTTAGCCCAAAGGTCCAGAATTGTAAATTTGGTGTGCTACGTAGCTCTGTGGTTAGCCAACATCCCCTCTCTGCTTGGTGTCCGTGTGGGCACTTCAGAGCCAGTGCTCATCTACCGGGGACATGCGTACCCTCAATCAACAAAGGCAGCTGAAGCAGGAGGAACAGGGTGTCTTAGGTTTACATCCAAAATGGAGTCAAGCGAAATTTGCCCAAGGACTTCCTCACGCGTCCGTTTTGGCTTGGCTTGGCTTTGTTTTGATTTGCACCACAGATCTTGTTTTCTTTGCTGTTCAAAGCGCATGTGACCGACTGAAAATTCAGCTGCCTGGAGTATCTTGCGTTACAAAGTGTAGCTGGCTGAAAACAAACATCGTTTGCGCTTGTTAATTAGAAGCTGAAATTCCAGTGCATCTGTGTGCCCAAATGAAGCATCCAGCTTTACAGACCGTGCAGGCGTTTCCCAGGTGGCTTTCCTTCTTGAATACAGCCCTGAAGTTAGCACCTGCCTGCCTTGGAATGGAAGGAGCCATTCTTTTAAAAGGGGAGATGCCAGGCTCATCCTTGGTGATGCGTCTCTAACCCGGCTGGCAGAGAGGGACCAGCCTGTGCTTTCAGTGGGGTTGTTTGGCAAGTGATACTCATTTTAGTGCTGCTTCTCGCTGAAAGAGCTCTTTTAAAATAGCTTTGCAGGGAGATTGCTGGTGTGTATATAAGCTGCAAATGAACAGGTCCTGCAAATGAAAACTTGGCATCTCTTAACTCCTGAGCTAATGAAAGCATTAAAATTATTAAAGCGGATTTATTCTCTTGAACCAGGCTATTTAACAATTTGTTGAAACCTTGTTTTAGGGAAAACTGGCTTTGCATCTCCTTGCAGAAGTATGACTCACTTTAAGTTTTAGTGTTCCTCCTTCCTTGATCCTAAATTGAACTTAAGTAGTTGCAATGCTCATTTATGCTGATTCATTTTATTTACCAGCAGCTCAGGTGAAAAAGGCAGTCCTTTTTATTACAAACAATAAAATCAGATTTAAAAGAAGATCTAGGTCGTGTTTCATTGCGTTATTCTCTTCCCTCTAAAGGAAATGCATCTGTAGTCCACAATTCTTAAAGCAAAACAAAACAAAAATATGAAAACACTTTCAGAACTTTTTAGCATCCCTGGAAGTTTGTTCATTATCGCCTTTGAAGGATTACTCCCTCCAATGGGATGGGGGAAAAAAAAAAAATCATTGAGATGCCAGTAGACATTTGGCCAAACTGCCCAGAAGTGTGGAGAGTGGCTGTATTGTTGCTATTCTTCCTTTTTCCTCTTTATGTCCCAGCAGACTGGCAGTGAGCTGCAGCTCTAGCCCACAGGCAGTTGGTGTGTGCAGGATTGCTGCAGACTGCGCGCCATTTGCCTTCTGTAGGGAAACTCAGGGGCCTCGTTTTCCATGGTGGTGCCTCATAGCACTTCCCTTTGGTGTTTACTCTAAAAGGGGCAAGAGGGGATTTCCTCTGAGAAAGCGAGTGAAGGAGTGCGGCAGTGGAGGCTAGGAGGTGAGGATAGCCACAGAGGAATGGCAAAATCAAAATGTCTGAGCAAAGAAAGCATGTAGGTCTTCGAGTGTAATCAGACAGAGCCTTATGGCACGGAGAGCCTCTTCTGCATCACAGAGAGGTGCTCGGTGCCTTTGGGGACCTTTGCAGGAGGTGTCACCTGTGCAGGAGGGGTTGGCTCTGCACTATTAGACAAAGGAGAGCTTTGGGGTTTCTTCCTGCTGTCCTGCTCCTTGGAAAGAGCAGATTTGTCACTTCTGGCTTGTGGGATTGTTTTTTGTTGTGAGACTGTGGCCAGCTTCAGCTCGATGTTACGGGTACCACTGAGATATGCAGGAGCATGAAGTTCATTGTGCAGAGAAGTAGAAGATAAGCTTGATCTTGGCATTTACTTATGTATGTATGATAAGAAACTTCGTGAGCAAAAAGAGAACCCCTGTGACAGAAGAAATATTCGTAGGCCCCAAGAATAGTGGGAACACGCACAGCTTCTGGTGCAAAGATGATGCTTTCTCCCCCTTGGGGAGCAGGCTAATAGTGTGCTGTACAAGAATCAGACTCCTTCCACCCACCTTGTTGCGTTAGTGTCCTAGGTAACCGTTGTTGAGGAGCGCTCCCCTCACAGAACTTAGTCTCTGTTGTCTGTAGACAGCAGCCAGTGATACTGACCTCCGCTGCAAAGTGGCAGAGTAAAATGCTTAGGTAGTGTATTATCATTTTATCATCCACTCAGGTAATGACAGGGTTTAGCAGACTGAGCATGCGGGATGTTCAAACAGGATTTGGGAGGCTGGTTTGTTTTGGCAAGTGCAAACCAACCGTGTCTTTTTCAGTGTCTGCTGCTTGAACATGTGTCTGCCTTGGCTGATGTTTATCTTCTGGTTGTCTTTCAGAATGCTCCAGGACGACCTGCAGCTCAGTGATAGTGAAGAGAGTGGTGACGACCAAGTCAGTTTTAGATATTTTATGCACTAGGCACACAGACATCCCTTTAAATCATCACAACTTGTTGCGTTGTTCTGAGTTCCTTAAGCTAACCTTTCCTCCCCCTCTCCTCTTTGTTTTTGTGAACAAAACAGGTTGTTGAAAAGCCACCTCCTTCACTTGCTCCTCCAAGGTACAGGTTTGTTCCCAAACTACTAGCTAGACCAAATAAGGAGGAAGAACCAACCTACTTTTATATGTGGGGTAGATGGGTAATCCTGATTTCTCTTGTAGATACAGGCTTTGGTTTCTAGCAGCCTGAAGCTGCTGTTGAGAATTGGCTTGTGTGAGGTTTTACAGAAAGCTCCAATTAGAAATAAATAATCCAGTCCTGCTGAATTTTGCCTGTGAACCATGATTTTATTTCCCCAGCTTTTCTTCTGTTCCGCTCCACTGGTGTGTATGTCAATCAATCACACTGGAGCTAGTCGGATTTTCAGTGGTGGTAGTAGTGATGGGCGAGGTGTAAGTCCAGTTTTGGTTTGAAAGCAAGCCCAAAACAGCCAAGCAGGTGAAGAACAGAAAAGGGTTAGGTAGAGTCACTGAGGCTATTTCAGCCCTTCCTGATAAGGCAGGTGATTGTAAGCAGCTCCTGCTGTGTATTGTTAGTCAGAAGCAATATCCAAGGTAGACTAAACAGCCGTGTGCCAGCATTAGAGGAAGAAAGGTAGAGAAGCCCGGAACTTTTCCTAGAGGGAAGCGCTGACATACATTTTCGGCTTGATACCTATATTCTTCAGGCACACGGTCAATGGTCTGCAAAGTCAGGCTCGCAGAAAGGCATGCCAGATCTGTGGCTCCGCAAGCTCTCGAAATAGAGTGTTCTCATGTTATCAGCCTGGATGAGCAAGGAGCTTGCTTTCATATCATACAAATGTGTTGATACTTTATGTGGAGAACAGTTTTCAAAGTAAAAAAAAAAAATCAACATTTTCATTTCATAAGCCCATTTCAAAACAAAAAGAAGCTGTGCATAAAAGTCACGGCTCTCCCTCTGTTCTGTCCACTCCTGTTGTCAGTGCTGGAGGAAGAGACTTTTGAATAGGGGGGGGTGTTGCAAAAAAAGCTGCTGCTTGACGTGGCTGTTAAGGAAACGGTTACAGCACCTTGACCAAGTAACACGGATGAAGTGAAAACTTAAGGGGAAGAATACAAAAAAGAGAAACCATCCCGGAATGTATGTTTCTGTCTTATAGCAGTGAGGTCCTGTTTACGTATTTACCTGACTGTGTTGGAACTGAAGGTTTTATTATTTCCAGAGGTTTTTTATTCTGGTGCTTTCTCTTTTGAGTAGGGCAGTGTATTCCTTTGGCCTTCTCCCCTCTCCTCTCAGTGCCAAAACATGGGGTTCCGGTTTTATTTTTGAATTGTGACATGTCAATAGAATAAGTAACCCTCACCCGTGCTGCTTTCTAATTTTATCTCATGGTGGCCTTGCAGTGCCCTCCAGTCCCAGCCCAAGAGTGTGGCATCAGCACATTCCAGCAGCCCAGAGTCAGGGAGCACCAGTGGCTCAGACAGTTCTTCGGACTCAGAGACGGAGAGCAACTCGAGTGACAGTGAAGCAAACGAGCCTCCGAGAGCATCAGCGCCTGAGGTGAATAATAAATTAAAATGTAGAGGCTGCTTACTACAGTCTCCTGCCTCAGACTCTCTGCTGTCTGAGTGCAATCAGGACAGGAGACCTGAAATACCGCCGTCATTCAGGTGTCCCCTTAACATCTTTGCTGCATTATCAGACTTTTCCTGCCCTTTTCTTCCCTTCTAGAGTTTGTCAATTAAATAACCCTTTGTAACAGCATTGTTAGACTTCTACATGCCTGACCTTGAAGTGTTCCCCCTTCTCCTTTGGCATCATTGTCTAGCAGTCTTGGAGGAAGTAGTGCCTTCACTGGGGAGACACAAGAAGGTGCAGGTGAGAAGCATGGCTCCTCTGGGGTGTTGGGGGCCCACCTCTGCCCATGCAGCTTTTGTGGGTGCAGAAGCTATGGGCTGCTTCAGGGTGAGACCAGTTTCCTGATAGATTAAGAGGAGCCGCTGCCTCCCTGCAGCTCCTGTGTGTTCGTGACGGATTCACCTCCTCCCTGAGTGCAGCTGAAGCCATCAGACCTGCAGGAAGGGCTGGAATGTGCTTAGACTCGCTTCTGTTGAATTTGGCTCGGATAGTGCTGCACTGGCATTTCTGAGGCTTTTATTGGGAAAAGCAGACAAACAGAACTTGGTGCCTTAAAGTTTCATAATTGAGACCATACATTTTTTAAAAATCTGCTGCAGAAGTGCTCATGTCCCATGGTTTCAAACAGTTCCTCCAGCTTGCAAAACAGTCTCAGGCCAGTGGAAGTGCATGGTTATATCCTACGGACCACAGCTGATGTAAACCAATTTGCTGACAATTTTGAGGTGCTCTCCCGAAGCCCAGAAACCCTGTAATTTAGTTCTCCCTGTATTCCCCAGCCCTAGCTGTCCCTTCTTTTACCTTAGAAGCACATGAACAGGTAGAATTTCCCATGCAGAAAGCTAGCTTTGAGAAGGCATATCTTTTCATCTCCCATCTAATACCCTTTACCCTCCAGCAGTTCAGTGACAGACTCGGCCCTCTGTGTGGGTGTCTTTGGAAGGAAACAGATGTTATACTTCTCTTTTACCAAATCCTGCCTGCTTTGTTCTGAAAATACTGGGTTGTAAGATCCTTCTCGCTCTAGAGAAGTCCTAGCTATTTGCCATTGACCCGTTTTATCCTTTTTTATTCAGCAAACTGTTCATTTATGGTGCTCAAAGAGCAAGTTAGTGCACATGGCCCATTTGTTGCCGGTCAATTCTTCATAGGCAAAAGCACAGACTTTAAGACCTAGAGGCAATAGTTCCTCTTTTTTTTTTCTTTCTCCCAAAAAAAGTCTCTTACTATCCTTTGTGTTTGGAAAACTTAGTGAAAACCCATATGATGGTGTAGGTCAGAAACAAGATAACCAATGGTAGAAGGTGCTAGAAAAGAATCAGAGCATGCCACTGTCTGACAGCTACCTACATTATAAACCCAATTTACTAAGTCTTTTGGCCATGTTTTTTATAGTATTTAAAGAAAATGCTCTTCAGTGGCTAATAAGTTAAAATTCTAATAAAAAAGCCCAGGTTCATGTTATCTGAAAAGTATGATGGATTTTGTGTTTTAATTTTACTTACAGACCCATGGTAAAACCAAAGTGTCTTTTAAACCAGATTTCTGGGTTGACTCACTCAAATACAGTTGAAGACCTGTCGTGTTTATCCACATCTTCAACAGTGAGTTGAGTCTGGATAGAGAAGAAAATCACAGCAGAAGGGATTCGTTAGTCTTGGAAAAGCTTTTATGTACTAGGCTTTCTCTTTTTGTGAAGGAGTTGTGGCTCTTCTCAGAAGTTGTGGCTGGGGAGAATAAGTGAGGGAGGGAGTGTAACTGTGCTCTGATGGTGCCCAAATAGTGAGCTATGCATTTGAGTGACGCTGAGACATACGTGGTCTTTTCAGAACGGGCCCCAGAGAATCATGCCCCTGACTTGCAGCTTCTGTTGTCTTTTTTTAGGGTTAGTTGAGTGTGCTCTTCTCGTAATTTGTCAGACGCTACTGTTAGATTAGGCAGAGTTTGTAGCAACCACATTATGTTACCTGTGTGTCCTAGTTTGAGATAAAACAAAACCAGTTTTCTTTTTCAGAAATTTTTCTTTTCAGTTTAGCCTCTTCTAACTGAGTGCACTCTCTGAAATTAATGGTACGTTCTTCAGACAGTGTCTGCTTCTGGCAGCGATAAAGTGTGATGTTTGTAGTTAATACTAAAGAATGGTATGCAGAGAGGCTCTTGCTTGTAACTATTCCTGTAACAACCAAGGTAAAATAATTTTGTTATGTTCCAAGTTGGAGGGTTGGAAGCGGAAGAGCACAGAGGTGTTGCACCTGCAGGGAGGAGCGTCAGGGCAGGCGACCCAAAATTGACCAACAGGGTATTCATCCCATCTGCCCCACACTCAGTATAAAAGCTGAGGGACCAAAGGGTCAAGTTTTACTTTTCTTCGACGGCTGGCATCCGAGGACGACTCTGGCCTTTGATCCCAATCCGAGTGTTCCTGAATCCAGTTCCTGTGTGCTGCGGAGTCCAGTCTGGGATTTCCCCAGTGCTGGCTAGTGACGTGATCATCATCCTGGGAGTTCAATACTGGTTTTGCATATATTTGTATATGTTTCGTTATTTTCTTATTAATATGATTATATTTTCTTGTTAGTATTTCATTAACGCTGTTTTATGGTTTTTTCAACCCATAATTCTCTCTTCCTTCCTTTTCTGGGGAGGGGTTAATAGAAAACATCTGTTGTTCATTTAGTAGCCAGCCCAGCCTAAACCATGACACTGTGACTCCAGAGGCCTTCAGACCTTGCTTGACCTCGAGGAAAGCGAGCATTGGCTTGTATAGGCAGAGGACTCGAAAAAGGCTGGACTTGATGTGCTAGCCATACAGTTTCTTTTCGTAAATGGTTTTCTTTTGGTTAAGCCACAGGAGCCTGGCAGCCTGCCTGTTGGACTTCAATGAGATGTGGTAGCCAGCAAAGCTCCTGGTCCATTTTGAAAGCAGTGCTGTGTGCCAATAAATTTCCAAAAGCATTGTGAGCACAGCACCTAATCCATTTTTACAGATGCTGCTTTTTTTTATATGATTGTGCAACAGTGTTGGTTAGTGGCAAACTAAGATGAAGCTTTCACGTAGACTGGTCTTTTACTGATTGACAGGTAGGGCTAGCAGAGGTCCAAGGAGTGCTGTGCAACACATTGGACTGACCCCGTGCGAAAACAAGGTCTGTGTTTCTGAAGGAGGTGTCGATGTGCACACACTAGAGCAACCCCACTGTCTCGTGCTCTTTCAGGCTCTTTAAGAGGAAATTTTACTGGGTTCTGGTAACCTGTGCTAGGATGGAAATAGCCCATAAAGGCATCAGTCTTGCATCCTTTCTTTCTCTTTTTATCTGCAGCCTGACCCACCAACTTCTAATAAGTGGCAGCTCGACAATTGGCTGACCAAGGTGAACCCACCAGCAGTGCCAACAGAAGGTCTCAGCGAAATCACTCCTGGAGATGGATGCGAGGAGGGCAAGGAGCAGGGGCAGGGCATCAGCAGCAATTCCTCCCACCAGCATGCTGAGCCGAGGGAGCCTCATCACAAGAGCTCTGGACGAGTGGCCAGGGCTCCTCAGGACACTCATCTTCCGACCAAACACACCTGCCAGAAGTCTCCTGTGCATGCCGAGGAGCACTCGCCCAGGCAGACTGTGGGTATCAAAAAGCCCAGCAAGGCCCTGGTGCACGAGGGGCCCAAGGGAGGCCTGAAGGTGGAGAGTGACACTTGTCCTTTTGAGGTCAGAGACCAGTCTGCCAGAGACAAGCCGAAAGTCAAAACGAAAGGGAAGCCAAAATTCAGTGACAGAAAAGACCTGAAGCCGGCACTGCAAGAGCCCCCTGAGAAAAGAAAGCACAAGAGCTCCCAACAGGCCAATGCCAAACCCTTCTTGGACCCCAAGCTCATGAGAGACGTTTTGCTTGGCAGTGCCCAGGAGCATCTTGCTCTCAGTCCCCTTCCTCAAGGCCAGGGCACAACCCCCACCAGGACTGGCGGCCACAGACCTGCTGCCATGGCCAGAGAGGATTTTCACAAGGAGAAACTTCCCTTGCCTATCAGGGAGAAGAAGTTGCTCTCACCAATGACAGACTTCCCCACCCCCCAGTCCCTCATGGTGAAAATAGATCTTCCTCTCCTGTCAAGAGTCCCCCAGACCCCTGGAAAAGGCAGTCACCAGAAGAGAGCAGAGGCCAAGGAACTCCCTGGTGAAAGGAAAAAGGACTTGGAGAGGAAAACCACAGACACTCCTGACAAGTCCCTTCAAAAGAGGAAGGTGAGAGGTAGAGGTGGATGTGGGCTTGTACAAGGACCTAGGTGGTTTTTGAAAAACCTGTGTGGAGAATTCATTCTGTTTTGTAGTTTGGGAGTGGACCCATTACGCTCCTCCTGTAAAGGTGTTATCCAACTTATAAAAGGAATGTGTATCAAAACTGTCCACAGATGTTTGTTGTTGGTCACAAATCCCCTGCCGAGCAGATGGAAAGCCTAGTAAGCTGTCTAACAGATGCTTTGGTCTTTTAAAACATATCTTGCTGTGTTTTCTTGAAATACTAGTTTTCTCAGACAACAAAACCACAGCCCTCCTATGCCGGAGGAGCTTTTGGCAGCAGGCTGTGTCAGCTTGTGGCTGGCCAGCCCTCCAGTAGCATTTGTGGGTTTCTGGGGCTTTCAACCCCAGCAGAGCTTTGTAGGGCTGTGGTGCCCCCTGCCCCTGCAACCCCTTTAAAAGCAGCGTGGTATCTCAAGCACCTCCCAGGCTGTGCATTCATCTGTGTGATCCGTTTAATGTCTGTTGTGGGTGAGCACCTTGCCTGCAGTTTGTGGGGGTGCCCAGAGGGAGAACAAACCCAGGCCACCCTGGTCTGTGGTTTTCAGTTTTGGCCATGTATGCACCTCCTGCTGCCTTTAATCATGCAACCTCAGCCTGAGTGGTGTAGTCTTGTCCTGTGTGGACTTACTTATTTCCATGAAATGGTTGTGAATGCTTGCTTCCGCAAGGAGGAAGGAATTCTGCAGGTGTGAACTGTGTTATTAGTAGGGGTGATGGCAGCAGCCCCGTGCCTTTTGCTTTTCCATAAACGCAGACTTTTGACTGAACCAGACTCACTGATAGTAACAACCATCACTAAACCCCACTTTGGATCTCAGCGCTTGGATAAATACATAGAAACTTCCTCAATTTTCCCTGGAGCTCCTGTGGTGCGAGCAGTGATGCTAATGCTTAATGCATTTGTCCAGCTTCAGCTGTAATAGTTGCTCCCCTTGAATTGCAAGGCAGACCTTTCTTTAACTGAGATGGTAGTAGCTCACGAGTGTTTTTGGAAGCTAACTCCCAAAGGGGACTGTGAATATACTTCCAGCCAGCTGGTTCCGCTGCACAGAGAGTTGGCTGCAGGCCGTATGGTGAGTGGGTATTCGCTGTGGGTATTTCAATGACAGCATACCTTTTTTGGTCCTCCTCATGGAGTAGGTGGCTTGGCATGTGTAGGTGAATAGCCTTGCTTCCCACGTGGGTGTTTTTGAGTCTTGTCATTTTTTCTGAGCTTCCCATAGCTGTGCGGGAGAATTGGGAAGAGCAGGGAAACGGTGAAGAAACTTGAGAGGCCCCAGCAGTCCCCCTCTTGCAGAGCAGCAGGAGAAAGGTAAACAGGCAGTAAATCTGTCACTTCGCCTGTTGTCTCAAAGAGCCGAGAGGAGCTATTTGATGTTAGACATGTCTTCCCTTGCTGCCTGAGTGTCTGGTTGCAGGAAAACCCGCCTCAGAGCCTCGACATCTGTATTATGTCAGCATGCATCAGTGTCCTTGGAGCTCCAGCTTCATTGTGACCAGTTAGGTCAGGTACCGCTGTCAGACATCTTCTGTGGCAGTGTGGTGCTCAACCTGAGAAACAGTTTAAGGACGTGATGTAGGTACTGGAGCCTTGCCCTGAGCACACTGCCAGAGGTAGACTCTGTGCCGAGCGCAACCTGCTGACTCCATCACAGTGACATAAACCTGGACGTACTCTTGGGAGAGAGAAAGTCCTGGGATGCTTTTGGCTGCCACCAGGCACACTGTGGGTAACGCTGGCTGATAAGTGTAGTTTCTTTTACGTTTTCTTGGCTTGTAGCAAATTATTCTGAAGCTTTTTATTCAGGCAAGCTGATGGTTTGCAGGCTTTGTAGTGTTAAGACCTACGGAGTGCAATTAAAAGGTATTATTTATTACCTCTCTGCCTTAATGGTTCCTGTTCTTCTGGAAGACAATGGCAGCAATTTTAACTGACTGCTTAAAATTTTACCTATATCAGATTCTTGTTAATAAAACCCAAAATCCCTGCACATCTGGGGAATGTGAGTGATCTAACTCTCCTGTGAATGCAGTTTTTTCCTTCCCTTTCAAAAGGTGTACCACAAAACACAGTTGCTTGCACTTTGTGACTTTGCCAGGAGGAATTTGAATACGTTTACATACAATTCATACTGAGAAGGAGAAAAAAACCCAACCCAGAACAGATGAAATGCTAATTTTCAGCAATGGGCATGCCTTAATTTTGATTACTGTTGGCGACAAGAGTGTTAGCAGCTCCATCCCCGCCACTACAAAATAATTAATCCATTCAAGCACAAATAGATAAAATGACATTTTAGGACACTTGTCAGCGAGCCTGAAATCTATATCCACTCTGCTTTGGGTTTCCACTTTGTTGGTTCCAATGTCTTCTCTGTTCTTTTTTTAACTGGAATCAATCAAACTTAGGTGTGTTGGTCTGTACTTCACATGAACTTTCAAAACCTGAGTGACTGAATGACTTTTTTTTTTTTCCTTTTTTTTTCTTTTCCTTTCTTCCTGTTAGAGGGAAGTGGAGAAGGAGATTGATAGGAAGAAAATGAAATCAGAAAAAGAAACAAAATCATTGCAGTCTTCAGCTAACAAAGACTCCAATAAATTGAAGTGAGTATACAGTGGTGGGATGGCAGAAAGATACATAAAACTGAGTCTGTCTTAAAAAGGCTAAGGTGAAGAACTGTATTGCCTGTCCTTATGAGTTTGCTTGTAACATAATGTGCTTTCTGAAAACTGATCTGCTGCAGATTTGTCTCTACATCCTGGAACCAGCCCCGTGGCTATGGGAATGTAATTTATTCACCTTTTATTTGTTGCAGATGTGAAGTGAAACTTGGGAGTCGCCTATCTTCCTCTCCCTTCTTAATGCTGAGGATTATGGTTCTAATCATTCAAGCATAACCTGATGTTTCAGGGGCTGGTCATCCTCCCGTGCTTGGTTTACACTGCTGCAAAAGCGTTGAATGTTGTGGCATTTGTCATGATTTCTAACAGTTGAGATGGGAATGAAAACTTCACCTTTTTAAACACAAACTTGTCCATCCTGCAGCTTATGTTGCTGCATGCTCTGATCCACATGTTACATGTAGCTCAAAAAAGTCTGTTTCCTTCAGACCAGATGCAGGAAACAAATTTGTGCCAAAAAAAAAAAAAAAAAGTTACATTGCTTGAGTTGCAAACAGTGTGGTAGAGTTGCCTGCCTGTGGGATGCACGAGTCGTATCCCCTTCTCCAAACTTCAGTGGTGGTAATCGGTCAGCAGACGATTGCCCTAAATGTTCTGGGAGGTGACAGTTGTTCTGTGGGGAGTACCATATGCTTGCTCTGCATGAACAGGAGTCTCGGGATGGCAAGAGAACTTGCCATCTAGTTGAAGACGTCCCTGCTCATTGCAGGGGGGGTGAACGAGGTGACCTTTAAAGGTCCCTTTAGACCCAAACTATTCTATGATTCTAGGTGAGCAAGAAGTGAGAGTTCAAGTATCAATTACTTCTGCTTTCCTTAGAAATGGAACTAGCCTTAAATTCTTTTTTAAAGGGAGTTGGACTAGGTGATCTTCACAAGTCCCTTCCAACCCAAACCATTCCATGATTCTATGAACTTCTTTTTCTTTGCCCATGTCTTGCTCACTCTGCGTTCTGTTGCATACTTACTTTGGGAAGTTTGTGCTCTCACTGCATGGGAAGCAGCAGAAAGCTTTTAATCAGATTCACAATACTACGCGTGCATTTAAAGCTCTTAGTCTTTGTAAGGTGAGAAGATGATGTGAACATTTTGCACATGCAGAAACTGAGGTGCAGACAAATTGAGTTGCTGCTCGGACTCCCACTGCAAATAGCTAAAATAACTGCAAGTGAGGCCTGGAAGTTGTGACTCTCGTTCCCATGACCGAGCAATCGTGTCCGCAGCAGGGAGAGCTCTGGCAGCCTCTTGGGAAAGGGTATTGTACTAAGTGTAACTGAATGGCCATATATTTTGACTTGGTGATCATGGCTGTTTTCTTAATTGGACAGGTCCTGATGAAAGAAAAAAGTCAGGTGTTAATGCCGATACTGTCTGCTCCCTCAGCTGCTTTTGCTGTCACTGCTTACAGGCTCTGAGTAGCACTTGCTGGCTGCTGGTGCACATGGTGTCTGTGCTAGGTGGGACCTGCCTTCTCCCAGCTGAGAACAGAGGTGAATGTGATAGATATTGCAGAGCTCTCTTTTGTCACCTTGCTGCCGTGTGAGGCTGCTAAACTTAGATGCTCCAGAAGCACACGTATAGGCACCTCTCCCTTTCCCTAACCACACCAAGATGCCACAGTGCCGACAGGCTTTTTGCTGTGACTGGCCCAAATTTGTATAGGGGTGAAACATGCGAAGCCCAGCCCAGAAAACAGATCTGTATGTATAGGTGGGTAGGGAACACTTCCCTTTTCCACTAAAATCATCCTGTTGTCTTTGTCTTTTTTTGTCTGTGACCTGTCAGACACACAATCAGCGTGCCTTTTGAATCATGACTCTGTCTGGAATTTCAGGTGACCTTTATGGCCAGGAATTTCTCATTTATTCCAGCATAGCATTTGCAGTGCTTCTGGTAGATCTGCTGAAACTTAACCCATAATTTGTGTACCAGCCCACTGCCAGCATTTTGGGTAGGTCTTTGCTAGAGCAAAGACTTCCAAGAGCATGTCTTCAAATGGGCAGTGTTCCTGAGAGGGGAGGCTGGTGCACCAGTCATGGGCTACTGCATTCGATTCCTGCTTTGCTGTGGCTTGAACTTGAGGTATTGACTTGGATTGGTATGTAGCATTGAGGTTTGTGTTCTGACAATGTGAGTAAATGACTTTTCTGCAGAGAAAACACTGTCGTACTCTAAAAGCACTGAGATGTTGGGGCTAACATTTAGTTGTGTGAAGTGATTTTTTTTCAGCTGTGGTCATAATGGAAGGGCTTTAATTGTGGGGTACATGTCTCTTTTTCTCAGTGAAAATGAGCACCCCTTTTAGCCATGTTCTGGCTTTTGGAGTGGGAAGGATAGGATGCATTTTTGGAGAGATGGGGCTCTAGATCAGGTCAGGGGATGCTGCTGTGCTCTGTAAAGTGGTCCTCTCTGAAGCAATACCGAGGTAGCGAAGCTGGGGAGCATGTGTACAGTGAGGAGGGACTGTACCGTGGGAAAAGTGGGTTGTGGAAGAGGGGAGAGGCCTGTCCCATGCACAGCGGAATGAAGCAAGATGTGCAATGTCACGCTTCAGTCTTCTCGGTGGGTTTCACTTAATTTCCTCCTCTTCTGATGTTGCAGTCCGTGAGTTGGGATTCACTGCTCAGTGTTTTCTGGGAAACTTTGAGAAGCTGAATAAAAACAATGTAAATGAGCGGTAGTGAAACAAGGTTTAGAGCTATTCGGTGCTGCTTATAGCTGCCGGAGTTCCCTTGTAATCCTAACTGCAGATGATCAGAAATCTGCTATGCCACCGTATCATTAAATGGGATAATCTCTGCCATTACAAAGCATAGCATTTTAAGTCTCTCTCACTTGAATCCTCTCAACTTTCTAAGCGCTATCTAGTTGCACTGGTAAATCTTAAAGGAACAACTCAGTTTAATTCTATCAAAGCAGATAGAGGATCAAGTGTCAGGGTGAGTGTCTCTGACCATAGAAGGTATCTTCTACCATACCGGGGAGAGAGAGGCAGTGCTGTAGTTCATTTGCCTTGTTGGGTGGTTTGTCCCCAGGATTTTAGTCCCTGTAGTTACCTCTCTCCCCTTTCAGTGAAAAGGGGCTATGTTGAAGGGATGCTTTTTTTTTTTTTTTTNTGATATTCTGATTGCAAGTCTTCACTCCAAGGACAAGTCCTGAGGCTTTTTCCTACTTGAAAAGCAACTTTATTGTATGTTGTTGGCAGCTGAAGATGTGGTATCTAATGCATGAAGTCCCTGAAGTTTCATTTTGCTTTTGTTAGATTCTTTATGTTAAGTGCCCTCTACACTTCCAGAGAAATTTAAACAGAATTGGTACATGAAGTAACTAAGTTTTTGGAAAATCCCTACATTATATGTACACCATATTCATCCTAATGGCCGAATTTGCTTCCCATCTCCAGAGCATCAAAAACTTCATCTGAAATTCAGAAGAAAGATCTCCTGCTCCCCCTGCCTCTGACACCTGTGTCTTCTGCACATCCTGCACCAAAGTCAACCAGGATGGCCCAAAAGAGACCTAGAAGTGAGGCCAGCGAGCTGCCTACTGTGGATAACAACGCCAGGAACAGGAGCAACCACAAGGATCCTTTGTTCCCCAAGCACAAGAAGGGGGAGAGAAATCACGCTGAACTGTCGAAGGGCATCAAAGTAGGTATCCACTATCACTGGCAGGATGTTTCCTGCAACCCGTGGGTGCTATGTGATTCTCTTTAGAAACATCCTCGGAGGATATTAAAAAGGAAGGAAGCTAAAGCAGCCCCCAGAGAAAGCTCTTCGAAGCATTTTTGCCCCTTTCGTGGCTGTCTCTGACTGTATGTTGCTAGCCTGAAGCCTGCGTTGTAACTTCTCTGCTGACTTTCCATCATCTGTTTTCATTTCACCTGTGAAACAGAGTGAGAAGACATAACCATGTAAAAACCAAAGGCAAGAGAATCATGTTTATGATAGTAACTGTTTCTGACTGTAGGCAACTGCAACTACATATATATATTGGTGTAAAAATAAGCGTGTTTACAAAAAGAAAGAGTGGATTGCTTAAAAATAAGAAACAAGCAACCTGTGGTTTTAACTGCAACCTGGGTATAAGGTTTTATAGCTTGCTTACAAAATTATTAATGGTCCTTGCAGCTGGATCTTCGCATTTTGGTGTTATAAAATTCAGTTCTGTTGCTGTTTACTGGTGGCTGGGCATGTGTGGTCTAGGATTTTGTTGTGCGTGTTAAGCCACACTCTGCCTGCTGTATTAGGTGGCTTCTGACCACTTGCTTTTTCTGGATAACATAGTTAGTAATGGAGAATCAGCAATTGCTGTGTGGTTAAGATGGAAATAAGTGCGAATGGATATTACCCATTCCTGTCTTGGCTAGTGGCCACGAAAAATGTGCTGCTTGCAGCCTTATTGCTGTCTTAGCCACTGAGCAAGGAAACCTGCTACTGAATTTCTCCATGCTTGAGAAAAGTTTGAATGGTATTAAGCCTTCCCAGCAGCCAGGTAAGAAGCCAAGTTTCCATTTCCATTATTGGAGGGGGTGTTGGGGAAGGAGGTAAGAAGAGGGGGAGAGCCTGGAGAATAAACTATGCCTGGCACAAAGAAAGGTCTTCTCTTGAAATTGAGGAAACCTGGGCTTTGGAATTGGTTCAGATGTATCTCTCTAACCAGCTTTATCTCTACTCTGTGTGTTTTTTCAGGGATCTGTAGGGGATGTCACAAATCCTTTCCCAGTGCCTTCTTTGCCAAATGGTACCTCCAAGTCAAGTAGACCTCAGCTCAACTTTGAAAAGTAAGTTTTTGTTTTACAGCCCTTGTCTGTACTTTCTGAAGAC
Organism: Rynchops niger; assembly: GCA_013400035.1. Classification (NCBI taxonomy): domain Eukaryota; kingdom Metazoa; phylum Chordata; class Aves; order Charadriiformes; family Laridae; genus Rynchops; species Rynchops niger. Next base: position 248,673 of record VXBH01009958.1, read on the forward strand.
ACCAGGCAAGGCTGGCCCTGCAGCCAGCCTGGCTTCTGCTTCTTCGTGAGCCCTTCTTTTGGGTGGAAAAGGAGAGGAAGAGATGTCTGAGACCTGCCTTGTACTGCCTTCTTGTACCTGGGACTTAGCCCACCCACCACAAAGTAAAGGTCTCATTACAACAGTTCTTGGTTTGAGGGGGAGCTACTCTGGAAATTAGGTACTTTTTAACTCTGAGAGGAGGTGTCTCGTGCCTGCCTACAAGTGGCGGGTTTTGATTTGTCTGATTCTTGACAAGTGGCAAACTCCTCTGTGACAAGGTGCTGGGCAGGCAGCTGACATGAGAGGGCGTGACTCTTTACTTGCTCGTTTTGTTAGTGCACAGGTGGCTGTGTCCCATTTGCACAGTGACTAGATTATCCCAGTGCACAGAAACGTGTGTCTTGATTGAGACCAAGACCTGTGAAAGTCTTGGTGACCGTATCTCTTGTAAGCAAAGAACTCGAATGCAAGTCCTTTTGGTCTGAGATGAGGGTGTGGTACCGCACAGTTTATTGGATGTTTCAATCAAAATGTATTTGTGGTATTGTACTTGAGGCATGGTAGGAGATCACGTGACTGCTGTCTTCCCAGGGGAGCAAAGAAGTAAACTTTGTCTCATAGTAGCCTAACTTCCAGTGTTGTTTTTATTTCAAAATGTAAGTTTTCAATGTTATTGTAACATACATTTTTTTATTTTTAAGAAATCAATTAATTTCATCTGTGCATTCAGCTACTGTGTATTTCTGAACAGGCAGACAACATCAATTTAGTGCCTGTCATAATTGTAATGTGTGTTGGATAAGGCCGTAATAGGCTTACCAAAACAGGATGGTTGAACTCATAGCATCCTCTAGATACAAAGGTAAAATTGATAATGATCCTGCCCTTTTTCTCTGTTTTCTGTTTTTCCTCTGTCCCCAATTCAGACAGCATCCAATGGAATACTACATAGAAGAAGCCAAGAGGCTGAAGCACAAAGCTGATGCGATGGTAAGTCTTGGCTCTGTGCTAGAAATGTTAACCAGGTCTTGCATTCAGACCCGATACCTGCGTGCACGTGAGTAAGATTCGCTGGCTAACATTACATACATAACATTCCTTACTTGGAGTACCTTCAAGTCATATGAGAGAAAGCTGTCTTTATTTGACAAATATTCAGACGTTTCCCTTTGTTAAAAGGCATCTAGAGAATATGCCTAGAGAACAGGGTTCAGAACTGACGTTGTCTGGGGTTAGCAGGCCTGTTCGCTTTGCAGAGCTGTCACAAAGTCTTTGGAAGATACATGGGACAGTTAGTTTTAAGACAGTTTGCTCTGAAATGTCAGGAGCCTGATGGTAATTGTGTTGCTGGTGAACAAGACTTGGAAGTGCCCTTTGCTGGCTTTCTCAACTGTGTGCAGCTTAACAGTGTGCGTAAATGAGCATTTTTTTTTTTTCTAATTATGGCTCAGTCAGATAATGTACGTTTGCTACTTGCCTTTTACTTGTGAAAATTGAGTGTGGGAATACTGCAGTGGGAAAGCCTCATCTGCCTCTTATGAGGCAGGCTGCCAAGACCAGACAAAAATATCCAAAAAATGTGAAGAGAATAAATGACCTGAGGAAAACACTGAGCAAGAGAAAGATACACAAATAGCCAGAGCACACAAAGCTGATGACGGGGACCACATTAGGGGTTCTGCTGAGAATCCTTTAATTATCACCCAGAGGGCCTGAGTTGCATCTTTTTCTTTCTTCAAATCCTGCCTAACTAGGGAGAAAGAAGGAATTCAGGTACATTTGAGAGAAGTCATTTTTGTCTTAGTCTAAATACTGGAACTTTCTTCCCAATAGACCGACAAGACTGAAAAGGCCTTTCAGTACCTAGATGCCACCCTTTCCTTCATTGAATATGGGATTGCCTTGGAATCAGATGAACCAGCACCAAAACCAGCCTACAGCATATTCAGCGACACCATAGATCTTATCAAGTAAGCAATTTTCAAAGTGTGATGGCTCAGCAGTATGCGTGGAGGGGAAAGGTTAATTGCGTTGCTTGTTTGCAACTGTGGCAGCTCTGTATTCCCACCATGGAGCGAAGTTCGGGTTGCTGTACAAGCACAAGACAGACAGACCATCCAGAGGCACCAGAGGCAAATCCTTTGAAATGTTTCAGCATTGCTTCTCAGGAGAAGTAGGCATCACGTCCTCCTCAGCATTTGAGCCTTGCAGCTGGGGTACACTAGAGGATGCTGGTTATGACAATCAAGGACATGAAGGAGTTTTTACTTTATCCAGGTCTGACATTGCTTTTGCATGTGAGCTCAGTAGTATTGCAGTTAAAGAAAGCAAAGCAACAGTATAGTGTGTGGAAGACCAGTTTGTGCCCCAAAGGTCTTGCAGCTTGATTGAAGGCAGATATTACTGATTTCTCCCATGTGTCTTTCTACCAGTACACTTTATTGGAGTTTCTTTTAGCAACCTTCCCCATTTAGTTTCACAGCCATAGTAGATGTATGTAGATAGTGTGACATATACAGGCAGCACAATCCAAGGAACCATCGATCAGATAGGAGAGAGATGGGTATCAATTTCTTCATATTGAAATTCCAGATTATGTGTTTCTGAGAGCTGATTTGACTTCTTGCCTTAGAGCTGAAACAGCTGTCAGGACTTTTTGTGGTAGACTGCAGACTTTATAAATTACATTGTTTGCTTTGTGGTCTTGATGGACTGTATTTCCAAGATGCTGTTGTTGCTTAGTTTTCAAAAAGGAGATTTGCTTGTTTGTTTTTAGCCAAAAGAAACATTTCCACTAAGATGTCTGTCTTGTCTGGAAAGACTTGAATGAATATTTCACCTTTAGTAGCAAGGGCACCTGTTCTGGGTCCCAGGCCTGCAGGTTAGAGTATAATCAGTGTAAGAGGAGAGTGAGTCACGTAAGGGGCCACATCTGTTGCTGCTGCGTGGACAACAAGGCATTTTGAGAGACAGTCCTCTGCTCAAGATCATGCAAAGCACTCAGTGCCAGGACTAAGAAGTCAGGGCAGGTTTCCTGACTTTTGGACCGATGTTTGAGATAACAGTATGCACTATTTTTTCATAAACAGTGGGACTTGAGAGCACTGATGGCTGACAAGACTCTGGTTATTTTGTTTCCTTAGATTCATCATGACATTGAAATCCTTTACGGACTCGTCAGCATCTTCACGTGAAAAAATCTTTGCCGTATTATGGTGTGTAACTGTTTTTCTGTGCCTTCCTATTCTGTTTTTAGACTTGGTAGAGTGAAAGACCCGTTACTTTCAGGGGCAAAGGAAAGAGTTAACTGGGAATCAGAGTTCTACAAGATAAAAAACCCCACAATATAAAACTCAGAATGAACTGGAACATCTCCAAAGTGAGCTGGATTATCACAAGGGACTACCCGTGGAAGGCTCAGGCTTTAAAATTTGATCTGCTGGTAACTTGAGAGCACATAAGGGTTTTCACCTAAGGTGAAAGGGTGCAATGTGGCTGCCTGTGTTTGAGCCGTGTAACTGAAGCTGTAGTTGAACATAGCTGAGGCGCTTCTGGACAGGGGCTTACTCAGCCTGTGGCACCTATGAGAGGCTGGGCGCCTGTTTGTATAGAACACCAGACATGGCCCTTCCTTGGTTGTTTTTTTTCACCTTGTGACTTTTTCACTGAGCTCTTTTTTAAGATGAGCAGGAGGAGGAGAAATTCTGAGCTTTCTTGACTTTGCAGTACAGCTGATGTGTGTCTGCCTCTGTCCCCCAAGACTGGCGACTGCTGAGCAGGCAGCAGCGAGCGTGAACGCTGACGCGTGTGTGTGTTTCTGTTCACAGCATGCGCTGCCAGTCCATTCTGCACATGGCAATGTTTCGTTACAAAAAAGACACTGCAGTCAAGTATTCCAGGATTCTGAATGACCACTTTAAGGTAGGGCATGGATAATACTGAGTTGCCAGCTGGATGGCTGTGGTAGTTACTGATGTTGGCTGCACAGTCCAAACCTAACAAGAGTTCTGTTCCTTGCTGCAGAGTTCTTCCAGAGTAACACAAGCACCTTCTCCATGTGTTGCAAGGTAAGATTTAAAAATACATATGTTGTAATGTGTCTCTAAGGGTGCGAGTGAAAACAGAAGCCGGAGTCGTTTGAGTTGCAAACTGCATTTGAGAGTGCCTCACCACTCGCTCGTTCTTGCCACCTGAAATCATGCTGTTACGGGGCATGAGTGTGTTTCTGCTCTCTCTTTCCTGTCTTTTCTCATTGGAAAGGGCTTTTTTTTCGTTTGTTACGAGGTCCAGAGTTACCATGTATCAAGCAAAGTAGCTCTCCACCTGAGAAGCGGGTCAGAGGAGCAAGGAAGGTATTGTCACTGTGCTGTTCTCCGAGCCCCTGTTGTCATCTTTGTTCTGTTAGAGAACCCTTCAGACTCAATGGGATACCATCCCCATCTCCCCGGCCACTGTCCAGTAGGCTTACGCCTTCACCCTGGGGTAGCGTAACTTTGAGGTGATACTTCAGTCTTTTTCTCTTTAGCTCAGTCACCAATTAAGAAAAAGAAACTCATTTTCTAATTTGTGAGTTATTGAGCATTGTGTCCTTTCCAGTTATCTGCAGTAGTGTTGCTGCATGTGTGGCAGCAAAAGCAAAGGGCAAGCTGTTACATAACAGCGTTTGACCCGGTACCCATCAGTCTGGGCCTGTGTTTTTATGACGCTGAGTAAGAAAGAGTTTTTCTGTGTGCTGTGGTAACTGCATTTGGCAGATAGCTACCTGGCTCCACGTCTGTGCCTTTTAAACTCTGCAGTTGAGAGAGGGTTGTTTGGTCTTCAACCAGGGATGCTGAAATTCCGGTTATTTTTCTGCCGCCTGGCACAATATAGTTTTTTGGGAAGTAAATGGTCTCCCAAGAGCAGTGGTGGAAGCGCTCTTATACCAGTGACTAAAATCAGGTTGGCTGAAGCGGTGTGATGAAGCCAGCCTGTGTCTGGAAGGCGGGCAGCTGACCGTGTTTAGCTTCCCTAGGTCTATAAATAGTGTGTAGGCTGACCGGGCTGCTTGGACTCGCTGTCAGAAAGCTCCAAGCCTCCATCAGGAAAAATCACTTAATCTGGTGAAGGCTTCCACAAGTAGGTGTAGATTTTGGAAGCTGAATGGGCGTCCCTTTCTGATGTCTGGTCCTACATTTTCTTTTGTCAAATCACTTCAAAAACCTTGGCCTGGCACAAGACCAATCTGAACACATCTCAGTTTTCAATGCTCCACTCCGTATTGCGGGCCTGGATGATACCGGGTGACACTGTCATAAGATAGTCTTGCGGCAAGACTTTTAACTCTGAAGTTAAATGTTTATGATGGTGTTTCTTTCTCCTGCAGAAGCACAGGCATGCCTTCTCCTCTTTCTCCAATGCCCTCTCCTGCTGGTTCTATGAGTTCTCAGCTGGGATCAAATGCTAGCAACTGCAGTGGCAACGTTAGCTCTTCAGTCACTGTTCCCTACAATATCCCAAGCATCACCTCTTCCTACGTCAACATCACTTCCTATATCCTCTATGCGTGTGATATTTGGGAACAGGCTGATGCACTGGCTGGGAAGAATAAGGGTAAGTTTTTGCCCTTCGGCTTTCCTGTCTTATGTGTTGTGGTTATGTGTATGTACTTGCTTAAATCCTGACACTCAGCATAGCAAACCCCATACCTAAAGATCAAAGCATTAAATACGTTGAAATAGACAGCTATGGCATATTGGCAGATTACTGGCAGAGATACTGGATGGTGATACATTGATGAGTGTTCCAATTAAAAGATTATCTTGGCATCCTCAAATGTCTAAGAGGAAAGGGCTGAGGGTATCAAGTGCAGGAAACCAGCAAGCTCGCTTCACAAGGAGCATAAGGGGGTTTTAGCTGTTTGAATTTCCCTTTGAGGTGCTTAGCTATTCTGTGTTGGTTCACTTTCTTTAAAAACAGCATTTTGGCCTGTAGCCTTGTGTTTTAGTTCGTCAGACTTCCAGGTATTTTTGTCTTGAAAGCAGTGAAACTGGCTTCTCTCCATAACTGAATCCGAGCAGCACTTGAATTGAAGTCTTTGCTGGGCACGTGACCAGTATATTTGCCTGTAGCATTTCCTAAAATTGCTGCTACTCTCTTTATTTTACAGTTTTGTTGTTAAAAATGTTGTATTGTCCTGTGGTACAAGCAGTGGTGAGTAAGCAAAAGCCCTAGAGTGGGTGCAGTTCAGTCTGTAATGTGCTATCCCACGTGGCATTTGCAGTGTCATTTTTCATAAAACACAATTTTTTTGTGAGCTACTGTGGTGAAGGGATGTATTGCCACAATCTGTTGGCAAACTTGCACAAGAAAAGAAGCACAATGTGCCTGGCTGAATTGTTGGAAGGCTGTAAAAAGACTCGTGCTAATGAGGCAGTTGCTGAAATTCAAAAAGGCTTTGCAAGTGTTGTGGTTTTGGCCTTGGCCTTTGAGTGAAGGAACTCCAGTTGTTGGCTGTCCTCTGAGCAAATCCGTGCTCACAGCAGATTCATGTGTAGGATTTTGGATTATATCCTCAAAAGGCTGATAAAAGACTGCCACATAGAAGGAGTGGTGGATGCTGCTGGCAAGCCAGAGGAATGAGTCATGGAGGAAAACCTGTGGGGAGACAGCCTGAGCACAATCTTGCATCAATCAAGAGTAAATTCAAAACCTGCTCTGTGTTGCTGTTTTAATGTAGGGGAACGATGACTGGGGTAGTAAATGCTCTCAAGGGAGTGGATCTGTGCAGGAGAACAGTAAATGCTCACGTAGGCTTGGCAGTTGTTGTCACTGTTCAGGAAGGTGGAGGAGCTCCAGCTCTGACACTTGTTGATATTTGGTGTAACGTACAGATGCTAAGAGGTACAGAGAGTGAGTACATAAATCTAATAAAAAGACCACATCCTTGATTCTTTTACGCAATTCATAGGGTTGGAGAAGAAGAAGAAGAAAGAGCAGTGGCCTCCAGCTATCAAGTTCCCTTAAACAGGGAAGTCATAAGTTATTGGAAAGCGGTTAGTTGTAACTGATGTCCAGGTCACTTGTGCAGAGCTGAAGTGCTTTCTGGCGAGTTGAAAACTAGGTGCTTTCAGTGCAGGACCCAGCTTCTTGCTGTAATACAGAGCAGCACCATGGATCACGAGGCTGTAACACGTTGTCGTCTGGCCTGTGATCTCCCACAGCGAGGACAAGCAGAGGTTGGATGCGTGCATGTAAAAGTCACTCTTCTTTCACACGGAGCTGCAGTCACAGATCAGATTATCTTCTGTTTGCTCAGGCAGGGGCTTTGGACTCCTGGTCTCTGCTTACAGCTCTTCTGTTCACCATGGATACCCGTCATTGTACTGGATACTGATTTTGTAAACAAAAGCAGGAAAATCAGGGGAAATGTGTTCTCTGCTTCTGAACTGGGAAGTATTAGAATGAAAGCGTCGTGCTCTGTGCTTGTGAAGAGTTCCTTGCACAGCCAAACAGAAATTTTCAGCCTCCAGGTTCAATCTTTGTGTGTGAAAAAGGAGAGATGAGAGTGGCCAGTTTCTGAAAAGGCACCTGGCAACACGATCGAGGCTGGAGGGACTGGGATGAGCCCATGTCTCGGGAAGGCAGGTCATGGGGGGCTGTCTTGGAAAGGTGACTGGTAAGAAAGGTGTGATAATTTCCCATAACTCACTGTCACCTGCACAGATGACTGCCAGCGCAGAGCAGGGTGTGTAGCCTGCCGGCACCTCCTGGCAGATTTGGATGTGCTGCAAAAGCCATCTCCTGCCTGTGCGGGAAGAGGAGCGTGGTGCCTGAAGTTGGTGGTGGGATAGGAGGACTCTGTTAAATCTGCCTGATATGCCCAGCTATAAGCAACCCAAATATAGAGCTGTATAGCCTGGCAAGCTCTACAAATTTTTTAACCTGTTCAGCTGAGAAATCATTAGTTCTCCAAAGTTTGAAGGATGAAGGAAGAGGAGCAGTCCAATGACAGCTGTGTGTATTCCAGGCATTGCTCTGAAAGACTCTGCAATTTGGTGTGTTTAAAATCTGAGGGAAGCATGTGGCACGTGTGTGAACACCCCAACTTTTGCCTGTCTATCGTGGAGTCTCGATGTCCTTTTAAAGGCATCAGCTGGGGAGGCAGTTCAGTGTGTGTATGCGTACGTGAGTGCATTTTACTCTCCCATGCCCTGCCTCATGTGTTTGTTATGCTTCCCAGCCTTCTAATATTGCTGAGCTCTCTGCATTAACAATGTGTTTAACGGGACTTGTTGACTGACAGTGTGCTGCTGTTGTCGCTCCTTGCTGCCCCCTTGCCTGCCAGACGTGCCTGTTGTGTGAAACCAACCAAATGTTTTTTCTCTCCCTGCCCTTTTTCCAGAGTTTTTTGCTGAACTCAGCACAGCGACGTGTGCTCTGGCACTGAACAGTAGCATGACCGAACTGGTACACTACACTAGACAGGGTTTACAGTGGCTGAGACTGGAAACGAATACGCCTTAAGTGGTGCTCAAGGTGGTTAAGTACCTTGAACTTTTTTGCACTTTTGAAGCCTCAGAAACAGTCTGACTTGTTGAATCGTTGGATACAAAGCATCTGCAAGGGAAAATAAATAAAGGTGGAAGGGATCTGGTTACACTGGAAAAACTTTGAACTGTGTTTTTAGGGTAGCACTTTGCTGCCTTGAAAAAGAAGAGATGGAGGAAAGCCTCAGCATTGATGGCACCTTCCTTTAAAACGACGAAGTGCAATGAATTGTCTGAATGGCTCAATGTATTGATGGTCAATAAACATTTCTATTACGAATAACCAGCAGGACAATAATCACACGTGAAGAAGTGCCGACAAGAAGGAAATCTGCCTCCAGAGGTTATTATGCAACATCCCACAGTCTGCAACAGCTGTTTGCCCAGAAGACGTGTCAAAGTGTTTTTGCAAGCACGTATGCAATCTTCAGTGTCTTTGTTCCTCAGACGGCAAGTAGCAACCTTAGCACCAATCAGCATTATGTTAGAGTGAAAACAGCAAAGTGGTCTGCCCTGCCTGCTTTCCAACTTCACCCTCTTGCATTTTTCCACCAGCTGCTGTCCTGAGAATCAGGGGGGAAACCGCTGCCTTCAGTGCTGCAAGTTCACTTTTTACGTCATTGCTGCTTTGATACTCTTCGCCATGCACCTCTTCACACACATGCCCTTAGCACTTGAACTGTTACTTAGGGTGTTGCTTGGTTTAAGCCTTGTAAGCCAAACACAGCTGGGGCAGCAAAATGACCAGGTGTGGTTGGAAACAACCACAAAAGGCTCTGCCCTTCTTTTGTGGTGGAGGGACATCACCCACACTGAGAACTCCTTGTCCGGTTGCTTTTTGTCACTTCGATGGGTTGGGGTGGACAGCTCTGATGGGTCACTGTGATTGCTTGGATGTTGTTCTGAGTCTGAGAGCTTACACGGGGAGGAATCGCTTCTGTTTAAGGAGAGACTTAAGTGGCTGAATGTGGAACATAAGTCAAATTTTGCATTTGGATATTTGCCTGCAACCGTAGCTGGTCTTGGTGAATATCTAAGAGCAGGATTTGGTATCAAAGTAGGGCATCCTTCATGTGACCCTTCTCAACCAAACTTCAGGATGGGCCCAGCAACTTAAAAATCTGTCAAGGGAACATGAAAGGGAATAATTAGCTGTTTGCAAACACTTTTTCCTTGTTGGGAGCTGTATTTCTGAAATTGCGATTTTGCAGGTGACAGTAACAGTGAATGCAGCATCCTCAGCATTTGTGTAGTCAATAAGATGACACCCTTCTGTACCCAAAGATTTCCTGTTGTGTGACAGCAGCATCCTGCCATCCTCGTATCTAATAGTGTGCCTTAGCTCTCTGGTCCCCTCTCGCATCCCTCACCCTATCTCTGACAGGCCTGACTGAGTGGCGAAGAGAAGGATGGTATCCCAAAATAATTGTGCTTACGGGAACTAAGTACCTCCCATTTTCCACATACTTTCAGGATGGAGGAACAGGCCTGCACACGTGCAGCGGTACCCGCTTTGTAAAATACCTGCTCGTGGTTTTGAGGCTCATGAAAATGGGCAGTAAATAAATATCAGCAAAAGGTCTGCATTTCCAAAAGTAGTTTCTGTAGACATGGCCCCTGCCACAGTGAAGCCTGTAGTCGTTTTGCCTCTGGGAGGAGCTGGCAGGAACCCTAGTCCCAAGCACAAGGGAGCTCTCCTCTCCCCTCCCCTGGCAGTGCAGGGCCACTGGGACCCTGGCTGGGTCTTCCCACACCGTCAAGGAACCTTTTATGTTCACTTTATTGAAAGCCTTAGTGCGTTTCAGGGATAAGCTGTCCTAACCCGCGGAAGGAAGGTCAATGTCCCCACCTCCCTGTTTTACCTATCAAACATTACTTGCCCCCCTCCTCCCTGGGGGAGCGACTGCTCTGAGTAAGATAGGGACAGAGAGAGGCTCAGCATTAACTGCTTTGTTCTCAGGAAGCACAGGGATAGCCAGCCGGCTTGAAGGCTTGATGTGCACTTTGGAGCTCAATTCCAGACTAGGAAGTGGATGCCTTCTTCTGACTTTGTCTTCAAACAAAGCTCTTTTTAAGATCACCAGCTGAGGAGAAGGAAGGAAGAAGGAAGCTTTATTGAACGTGAAAATCGCTGTGGGATTCTGCAAGAACCATGGCAGAGTGTTGGGGGAAAGTTAAGGTGAAGCAGGGACATGGGTCCCACCAGAACTTTCATTTGCGTACACCCATATACCTCCCTGCTGCCAGGCCACGTTCCCATCAAAGAGCCACTTGCGCACAGCTCACCTGCCCCAGGGTGACCTCCTGCTGCAATGCGCAAGGCAGGGCATGCCACTGCCCCCGTCCCTTATCCAGCTTTTGGGCAGCTCACTGCCGAGATAGTGGTAATCCTAGTGGTTTCCTAGGAGCCCTGCTCCTAGGAAAGTTCATGGAAGGGCATTGGGCGAGCAAAGTCGGTGAGAAGACACACGGTGAAGGCAGACGAACTACTGGCATTTGCTTGTTTACAGTTGGGAAAAGGGAGCATGTGCTCTGCCGCTGTGCAGAGGCGGTCCTGCGAGGGCTGCTCCCACTCCCAGGGCAAACACCCCATGGCTTTGGAGGAAACAAAATCACAGGCAGTTCGTGTCGCAGGCATGTGGGGGGCTATTTGGCAGCGCTCATTTCAAAGGCGAACTGTGAAAGCATCAGTACCAAGCATCATAGCAGGAAGCTATGTTTTGTTTCAGGTCATGGAGAAGACTGTTTAAATAATAAGTCATTTTTAGAAAGCCATCATATTTCAACCTTGAGCCAGGTCAGAGGCCTGCAAAGGGTTAGGAAAGATGCTCATTGATTTAATTTGGGCCTGTTTAGGCCTTTAAAAAAAAAAAAAAAAAAAAAAAAACAAACAAAAAACCAAATAAAAAAACGAACAAACGCAATCCAAAACATAACAGTGGAGGAAATAGCATTTGCCATTAGGAGAGAAAACAATGAATCAAAGGAAAAAGAGAGGGGACGGTTGAGTCCCAGGAGGAGAGGAGGCAGCTATGGTGGCAAAGCATCATCATTTCCATGCAATATTTACTTAGAAGAAATAATACATGTGTTGAAATTGTCAAATGTTTTATTTTTAAGATGCCATTTATTTAATAGTTGAAAACCCCACTTCCGTGGAGATAGAGATCTCTTCTGTAACTGAAAGTCAAAGTGTGACTGCAATGTCCTTGGTTTTGGTTTTGTCCTCTCCCCTCCCTCTTAGTTCCTATTATAAATCTATACATCTTAAACTTATTTTGGGGCTGTATGGCCCTCTTGTAAATCACTTTTTCTGCCCTATGTGCGATGGAGTTTCCGAGATGGTTGATTCATTCATATGGGGAAATAAACAATAAATGAAGTGGCCTGTGTGTTATGAGTTGTTGCAAGAATCCTTGTGTTCTCACCTTCTTGTAAAGAAATTGTAATTTGCCTTGTCTCTCTGAATGGTCTCAGTGTTTCCCTTCTGAATAAGGTTTAAGTATGAATTTCTGTACAGTAAGTCTCTGTTTCAATTGCTCCCCTGTTTATCACCCCTTGCCCTATCCTTTAGGAGCAGGTACGGGTGCAAATGCCAATGCTCAGAGTGGCAGAAGGGTCACCACTCAAGACATCTGCCTTCTATCCGCCTGATATGGATTCAGGGAAGACTGTGCCGGGGTCAGCCACCGATGGCCACCAGAGCCTGGCTCTGAGCGCTCGCTGACAGGAATATCCCGGGCTTGGCTTCATGCAGTCAAACAAGTTAAATAAGAAAACAAGGCACAGAAAGGGTGGCTAACGCGTACCACCCTGTGTTTGCCACAACGGTGTTGCAGGGCTGGGAGCTGGGAGGAGGGTCTGCTCAGGTCCAGTTCACGGATACGTTTCTGAAGTGCTGCAAGGAGGATTCCCCTCAGGGAATCCCTCAGGATTTCATGCCCCACGGTAGCTCTGCTTCTTGTTGGTCCTGCAAGGTGATCTCTTTGCAATGGCTTTACTCTGCTTGTTTGGGGCTTTTCCCGCTTTTTGTTTTATGTCAGGCAATGTAACTGTTCCTTGGAAGAATGATTTTTTGCACCTCTCTCTGCACTATTGTGATGAAATTCATGTGTATAATTCAGGTCCTTTCTGCAACAGGCACTGCACCTAAGATGTTTGCTAATAATGGATGTGGTTTTCTAATGTAGTAGGTGAATTGTAGAGGATGCTGAAACATGTTTTAATACCCCCTAGCTCTGTTGCTGTTACAGATGTTGTACATAGAAAAGTACAATTTTTAGGGGGTCAATGCACTTTTTCACTGCATGCTTAAAATCCCAATGGCAAAATTGGTATTGAAGTAAGAATAAAAAGAAAAAATAATCTAGTTAGGCAAAAAAAAAAAAAAAATCAAACGCGAAATGTCCCCAGATGAGCATCTGGCAGGATTTTTAGCTACAGACCAGACAGAAGGAACTTGGTGGTGCATTTGCTCAGGCAAGGGGGGGCTGGGACTCAGTTCACTGCTATTAGCGTTTCAAGTGGCATGAAACCAGGTCAGCCCCAGGCTGGTTGAAAGCTGCGTGGAGGGTAAGAGAAGAGCGTGGGAAGGTAGCTTGTGGTTGTGGCTGTACATATGTGGATTAAGCAACTGTGAATCTTGTTCTGGTTTCGGTGGGATGCAAGGTGTAGTTGGACATGAGCTGGCCTGTCTGCTGGCCTGGGGGGTGATAGTTTTCCTGGGTCACTCATGTCCTCTGTCCCACCATTTCCTTCCCTCTCACACGCCAAAAGTTATGTTTCTTGTATTTCTCACTTGGGGCAAAAGCAAGGAGGGGGAAGGGGGAGCAGGAGGCCATGGGGCTACAGCAGGCTTTCATGGCCCCGCTCAGCTTTCTGCCCTAGGGCAGCGGCCCCGCTTGGCTAAAAGGGTCAAAAATGTTTTTAGGTTGTTTTCCAATAATATTTTCTTGGGTTTGTTTATTTATTGAGCCTTTATTGGCCAAACGTAATTTTGCAATTGTGTTTAATTTATTTTGAGATTTTTACAGGTAATAGATTAACTTGCTTTCTCACTTTGGCTTGGCTTTTCAAAAACTTATTATTTTTGGCAAAACAGCTGCATTAAAGTTGATTGCGTTTTCTCAGCCCTATGCTACTCTCCAAACACTAAGATAGCCCATTGGCAGCCTGTGCTTTCCATATATTAATTGCACTTTTAGTAACCCCTGTCACTACCTGAAACCAACAGTGTTCCTGGGCCATCATCAGCATTTCTGAATGTGCTTCCATAAACTTTGTGTTCCTAAAAGGAGGACTTGAGTGATCACTGCTGTTTTGCGATGTGTTTTATTAAGGTACGGGGTTTCTGGAATTCCTGCTGGGTTTTTCTCCTCTCCTGCTCAGTGTTGCCGAGGTTCAGGTTTTCTTTGGGTCCAATATTTCCTGTCATAGCAATACGGCAATGTTGTCCGCTTTTGTTGAGCCAGCAAAACCTCATTCCAACCGAGAGGGGTTTTTTGTGTTCTCTTTCAATATTTGAAGGCGTGTATCAGCCCATATGTGGTCTGTGGCACCTGAAAGGTATTTCTGAAAGTTGCTCCAACCTGTGCAACATCTTGCTTGTTACGCATGAGGTGCAGCAGGCTCTGAACTTGCTCATGAGCTCTCCTCGCTGTTCACAGAAGAGCTGGTTAGGATTTGGGGTCAGGCTTTTGCTTCATCTCACTTTTCTGGAGGGAAAGGGTTGAGCAAGATGCAATCTGCAAAGCAGGGCAGGAGCTGAAGATTTCGTGGTCTTTTCTTCGGGACGTGAATGCGTACGGTAGTGCCATGGGTGCCAGCAGGGCTCCTGTCATCGGGTCTCCGGGCAGCACATAAATTGTAGCATGCTGGTCAAACTGCTGCCCATCTGTTCAGCTGCCAGCTACCCTGTGCTGGCAGTTCTGGGTAATTTCTGTGGGATTTCTATTTCAGCTGTTATTATACAGGGTTGGGTTTTTTCTTTTTTTTCACCCCGCTTTACTCATCATCATAGAGTGTAAATAAACTGCAATTCTCAGTGAGAACATCCTTAAAAAATATCTGTCAGGTTTCCTGAACATGGAACGTTGGTCTTAAATCTGTTAAATGGTCCTTGTGCCGTGAGGAGTTACGGGCCAGTCCTCCCTCTCACAGCAGCTCTTCACGTGCTGGCACACAGCAATGTCCTAGAGCCCCAGGGAGGAATGAGGATGCCAAACCTCTGGCAAAATGGAGTCTCCAGTGGGAAAAGATGCGCTAATATGCGAGGGGAGAAGACTGATGTGTTTGACTTCAGCACTGAATCCCCACTCTGAGGCTTCTGTGAATTAGAAGTATCTGCCTTTTATAGTCCTCGAAAAAGACAAAAATCACATCTGTGATACAACATTTAAAAAAAAAAAAAATCTCTCCAAAGATCTTTTGTTTGTTTGTCTTCTGTATTGAGGACGAATTGCTGCGTGTGTGTGTGTATATCTATATATATATATATAAAATTAAAACATGAGTTTTGACTTGCTTGTCTTCAAGTTCTTCAGATGACATTGTTGAATTGAAAGTGTTGGTCAAATTGTAAAGATGAAATCAAACCCAAGCTGCTTGGGCAGGGGGCATTTCTTGTTTTGCTGAGATGTCTCACCCTCCTCTGTGCTCTGCTCGCACACAGTCGCACAAGCACAGCCCCTGGGTGCAGCTTTGCTCGGAGGTGAGGGCTGATGTGGCTGTGCAATTTGTGATTGTGCCGCGCATCAACCTTGGTGTATGCGGTTGCATTTCTTGAAATACTCAACAGCACAAACTTGTCGCTGTCTTCACCTCATTCCCCCCTTTTGAGGGAACATATCAAAATGTTGTGTTTCAGGTTTTTTAACCTTGAAGTTTGACATTCAGGTGTCCCTCCTGACAAGACTGTGATGCTGGGATTCATTTGTAAGTACTACTTTGGCAAAATATTCAAGCATGTTTCCAAATCCTATTTATTTTGACTGAGGCTGGGGTATGTTTTACTGGGCCAAGTGCCCTTGGAGGCTCTGGATGCCTGGTAAGTATGTGTTTCCCTTTTTTCCTCTCTCTGACTGCATGCATAGCAGTCTGATGCTGCCCTCTGTCTTTTGGTTTCTAATATGAAAAAGAAGACAGAATTAGTCTTTTGTTTTACCGGTCCCTTTTGTCTGACAGCTTCGCCCTTCCTTCAGCGAGGATAACTTTAATTAAGGGCAGTAACTAACCTTCTGCTAAAAACCAGTCATCGGTGGATGTGAATCAGCAGCAGACATATGCAGAGGGATGAATCTTAAGGGGCTGGAGATAGCAGTGCCCTGGCTAACGACTCTAGCAGGGCTGTGCTGTGTGCTTCTGCAGCCATGGGCTTTATAGAGCAGGACAAGCGTACGCCCACCTCAGCTTTCCTATTTTCCCCTCTGGCAGGCTCCAGTGGAAGAGGTGTTGGCACGCCTTGGAGCAGTGTTGGTGCCACAGTGAAAGGGGCTTCGTCTGAAAGCTGAAGTGTGTGTGTGCAGACATTGCAAGCAGGAAAAGGGAGTGTGTGGAGCAGAGGGGATGGTCGTTGGGGGAGCATGAAGTTGTAGATCTTTGGTGGTAATTAGATAAGATGGAGTATGGTTAGCTGGCCTATGGGTGCTCCAGCAACCCACGTCGGGTGAGGAGTGGTTAAAAAGCAAGGAAGCCAGCTGGGGCAAAGCAGAGCCAGGCGTGAGGGGCTGGGAAAGAAGAGGTAAGAGAGAGAGGCATGGCAGTCTCTTGGAGGAAAAAGGAAGACCTTGGGAACCAAATGGCAGCAGCAAGAGCAGCTAGGATGCCCGCTGAGGAGGGAAAGAAAGAAGGGCTCCTTGGCTCTGCTCTTCCATTTCTGTCCTGCACTGAGCAAGATTTTGGCTGGGGAGCTGGCATCTGCTTGTACAACAGAAAAGTGAGAAGCAGGAGAAAATCGCCATGTGGCGTAATGTGCAATGACAACATGACATCTAAATGCAATCGTATTGGCAGCTGTAATGTGCTGTTTGTTTCATCTGGCGGCCGTTCAGTTGGAGATCTCAGACTGTGTCAGAACAGTGCATGGATTTGCAATTACTTTCTTCCAGCAGCCTGTGCTGAGTTAGGTGTGCTGACTTGCACTGTCCTTTTTTCTTTACTTTACTTTCTTGGAAAATGTGTGTAGGGGAAGATAATTTGCTTATGATTCTTGGCCCGAGTTAAGTCTCAGCCATCAAGCAAATGAAGACACAAAAATGCTTCTCATTGGCAATTGAACCAGAGCTAGGCCTTGCTGCCGCTCCCAGGAACAGCTCTAGCTGCATAGTTGCCTGCTTAGAGTATTAATTTTCAGGACCATTAATTTAATAAGTTTCAGAGAAATTTTCCTGTGGGATGCTGCCAGGTAGTAGGCGTGCTCCAGAAGCCGGGCAAGCAGCCGTACCACACCTGTGTTCTCTTCATCACAGCCCTGTGCACGTGTCGTCTTATCCCTGTCAGGACGCTGGTTGCCTTGTCACCTAACATATGGGTGTGCACCCATTGAAAGATGAAGTCACCATTTCAGTGGAACACTGATGGCAGCTGTGTATTTGCACGGGCTTTTTGTGTGCAGTGACGGAACACGATAACCCCTGCAGACCAGACAAGTCAGGTGGCAGAATTTACATAGCTGCCTGTTGGCTTTTTTTTTTTTCCCTTGTGCTGGAACAGTTTTAAAATAAAACTGTGTGGAATCCAAGGAATTGCGTTAAAATGCCATGAAGTGGCAGCAACACTAGCCTTGTTGACAGAGCCAGGAAAGAATTACAAATATAAGTTTCATCTCCAGGCTCGGAGTACTTTATTTGCTGCCAGTTCCAGTCGAGAGAACATTAAAAGGTTTAGAAAACCAATACAGATGTGGTAAAAGCAGTCAGCAAAAAATTTAAAAGTGGAGCATCTGGAATAAAGTACTGGGTTTGCAAAAATGCGCACTGCAGTGATGCTGAAAATAGTTTTAAAAGCATTTCAGCCTAAATGAAGATAGAAAGCTCCATTTAACTGTGGGAGTAATCTGGAGTTATGGACTTCCCAGGCATTTGTTCTAATTAAGCTTGAACAAGTTAATTGGCTGAATTCTTATCGCTCGATGACAACTTTTTTTGTAAAATTAATCTCAGTGTCACTTGGTGTCGGAGCCGTGCTCCCATCACACAAGATCAGGCTGAGCATCCTGCAGCTGTCTCCGCAGACAGAGCGGAGGACGTGCAGCAAATGAGGTAAACGCAACTGCTTCTGTTTCTCATTGTGGTTCAGGGTAGTTACATTGGGCTGGAGTTGTTGGGAAGCTGCGCAATCAGTGTTGCATTCTGAGCACTCAATTTTAACTTCAACAAACCTTTATTTACTCAGGAGTTTCCCTGAGTCGACCAGGCCTGCCCCCCCCCCC
>VXBH01009958.1:270976-291745 GCA_013400035.1 Rynchops niger
CGACAGCAGAGCTGCTCCTGCACCACGGGGAATCTCACTGTGTTTGTTGTAACCTTATTTCCCTGCGAACACGCACATCTCCCGTTGCTGCCTGGATGCTGTCAGGATGGACCGAGGCATGTGAGTTACTCACAGGCAGCACCCACAGGTGCCAGCACTCTCCCATCAAGAGGAGAAATGTATCAGCTGGCAAGCAGCACTGCCAGGCAACTTGGTTTCACAGTCTTTTATTTGGTGTTTTCAAAGGCTTTTCTGTATCATTATTGATAGAAAGCCACCAAAACCTTTACAGTTACAGAAGGTAACACTTTCACAAAGAAAATGTATTGTTTTTATCTCTTAACCTGCTGTACAAAACAGGGTGTTTAAAAGCTGTGCAGTGCCTCCCGTATTCTCATTCCTCAGGCATTTGGAGGAGGCAGCAGAGCTCACATGCAGTTAACAACGTTGCTGGATCCTTGTCCCATGTCCCCGAGACAGGAGCACACAGCCACGCCTGTCCCTGCCCTGCAGTGTGACACAGAGCCCACCAGTTCCCACCTAAAGAAGATGGCGGTGTTTGAAATCCTATTATACAGCCCAGTTGTATACTCTGCACAAAAATACACCCCTTGAGTTTATTCTCATTATTTGTCTGGTAAAGCAGACTGAAACAACCAGAAGAATGTAAATTCTTATTGAATTCAGGGAACAGGACAAAGGATGGAAAGAGTGAGGAGGCAGTGCTTGTAAAAAATATTTACAAGAAGAATCTAGTGGCATAAGCACCACTCTTGCATCACTAGTCATGGACATTACTCAATTATTACCAGGAAACAACAGATAAACCTCCTGCTGCACACTATTATGTTGTATTTTCATATAGGCAGATTTCATTGTCTTATAAAGCCAAATAAAAAGTTTTAAATTACCTCTTCACTATGGGATCAAATGCTTCAGAGTTGTAAGCTCTGCTACGTATTTCCCTTTCTTACTGCGTGGGTCAAACCGCTCCACTGAGTTCAGTGGAGAGTTGTCATCAAAGCCACCTGCAAAGAATTGTCATATTACCAAGTTTTAGCCACTTCCAGTGCTGGCTGATATCCAGGACTTGAATTATCAGGCTGTTCTCAGTATTCAGTAGGTTAGTGTCTAGCTCTGTTTCTTTACATGAATTTTACAAGCTCCTAAAAATTGATCTAACAGCATTTCCTCCTGTCACCATACAAACATCACCAAGAGTGAAAGTTTTTTTGTACTCAAGTTGCGAAGAGAGGAGGTATTTCTGTTATTTTTCTCCTTGAATTCATCTTACACATAGTTATAATGAAACACCTCCTGATTTGGAATAGAAAAAAGCTAAGACCAGTTAAAAGGATGATCCTGATCTTTGGCTTAAGCAAAACACACTCTTGCAGTGTTTTCAAAATACAGCATTGATGAATACTTACGTAGGAAAAAAAATCCTCAACTAAGACTTCAGTGATGCGTTCCCCTTCCTGGGGCAGCTGTAAGGAGCATTTTACTTCAAACCTCTCTAATGACTTATGCTAAGTTAACTATCACTATGGTATCCTGGCATCTTCCTCCCTCAGGCAAGTTCTGTTTCATGGCTCTTGTGCTGTCCAGAGCAGCTTCAGTATTGTCCTTCAGTGACCTATGAGCATTAGGGAAGACAACCGAAAGAAATATATCAGCCAAGGCAGACACATGTTCAAGCAGCAGACACTGAAAAAGACACAGGTGGTTTGCACTTGCCAAAACAAACCAGCCTCCCACATCCTGTTTGAACATCCCGCATGCTCAGTCTGCTAAACCCTATCATTACCTGAGTGGATGATAAAATGATAATACACTACCTAAGCATTTTACTCTNTTCAAATTCCAGCATTGATAAATCCTTCCGTAGGAAAAAAAAATCCTCAACTAAGACTTCAGTGATGCGTTCCCCTTCCTGGGGCAGCTGTAAGGAGCATTTTACTTCAAACCTCTCTAATGACTTATGCTAAGTTAACTATCACTATGGTATCCTGGCATCTTCCTCCCTCAGGCAAGTTCTGTTTCATGGCTCTTGTGCTGTCCAGAGCAGCTTCAGTATTGTCCTTCAGTGACCTATGAGCATTAGGGAAGACAACCGAAAGAAATATATCAGCCAAGGCAGACACATGTTCAAGCAGCAGACACTGAAAAAGACACAGTTGGTTTGCACTTGCCAGAACAAACCAGCCTCCCAAATCCTGTTTGAACATCCCGCATGCTCAGTCTGCTAAACCCTGTCATTACCTGAGTGGATGATAAAATGATAATACACTACCTAAGCATTTTACTCTGCCACTTTGCAGCGGAGGTCAGTATCACTGGCTGCTGTCTACAGACAACAGAGACTAAGTTCTGTGAGGGGAGCGCTCCTCAACAAATGTTAACTAGGACACTAACGCAACAAGGTGCGTGGAAGAAGTCTGATTCTTGTACAGCAAGAAACTAGCACACTATTAGCCTGCACTGGCTCCCCAAGGGGGAGAAAGCATTGTCTTTGCACCACAGGCTGTGCATGTTCACGCTATTCTCAGGGACTGTGAATATTTCTTCTGTCATAGGGTTTCGCTTTTTGCTGATGAAGTTTCTTATCACCTGTACATAAGTAAATGCCAAGATCAAGCCTATCTTCTACTTCTCTGCACCATGAACTTTGTGCTCCTGCACATCTCAGCAGTACCAATAACATTGAGCATTTCAGACACTCAACGCAGTTTACAAGTGGGGAGGCACAAACTCTTTTTTACTATTGCTAGAGTAGAGAGCAGACTACCTTCAAATATTTCCAAAAGCATAATGCCATGTAGTCCTCTTAACTGCAGGTAGTAACTACTGCTTGCAATTTCAATGCATTATCAAGGCCCTCAAAAGGCTGGACGGGAAAGATTTTGTCCCAAATTGTTATCCCCCTCTTTGGTAATCATGCAGGCACCCCAAAAAGGAGTTGGAAAGGAGACAGACAAAATTGAAATTGAAATACTTTTACTGTATACAGTTGAAGCTGGCCATGGTCTCACAACAAAAAACAATTCCACAAACCAGAAGTGACCAATCTGCTTTTTTCCACGGAGCAGGTGAGCAGGAGGAAACCACAAAAGGTCTTCTTTGGCTAACAGTACAGACCCAAACCCTCCAACATGCCTCCTACAGAGGCTCCCGCAGTCCCCGAGTACCTGTCTCAGTGCCACAAGGGTTCTGTCTGATTACAGTTATGAAGACCTACGTGGAGGGAAAACTGTTGCTTGTTCTCACTGTCTTGGAAGTGTTTTTATTGCCCCTCTAACCGTGGGGCTCGCACTCTCCCCATAACTGGGCTCAATAGATATGAAACGTCTGGAGATTGATCCTACATGGAGAGTGACAGGAGGGAAAAGTGGGGCTTGTTCTCACTGTCTCTGGGCACCTCTTTTATTGCCCCCCCTAACGTTGGTGCTAACACTCTGCCCAGAGCCAGGCTCAAAACCATCAAACACCTGGAGACTGCTGCCACACGGAAAGTGACAGGAGGGAAAAGTGGTGCTTTTCGTAGTAACGCCGGGAACCGGTTTCATTGCCACACTAAACTTTGGGCTAATACTCTGCCAGGAACTCAGCTCAAAAAAAATCAAACGTCTGGAGATTGCTCCCACAAGGAGGTACCAAGAAAGAAAAGTAGTGCTTGTTCTCACTGTCTCTGGGAACCGCTGTCATTACTCCGATAGCCTTGGTGGTAAAATTCTGCCCAGAGCTAGGCTCAAAACCAGGAAACGCCTGCAGATTAATCACACATGCAAAATGCCAGGAGGGAAAAGTTGTGATTGTTCTTACTGTCTCTGGGATCCGCTTTCATTGCCACAAAAAACATGGTGCTAACACAGTGCCCAGAGCCAGGCTCAAAACCATCAAACATCTGCAGATTGCTCCCACATGTAGAGTGCCAGAAGGGAAAAGTGGTGCTTATTCTCACTGTCTCTGGGAACTGCTTTCATTATCCCTCTAACCTTGGTACTAACACTCTGCCCAGAATCGGGTTCAAAAACATCAAACGTCTGGAGATTGCTCCCACACGGGAAGGGCCAGGAAGGAAAAGCAGTGCTTGTTCTCACTGTCTCTGGGAACCGCTTTCATTGCCCCTCTAACCCCTGTGCTAACACTCTTCCCTGAACTGGGCTAAAAACCAGCAAACGTATGGAGATTGCTGTGAAAGACTGGAACTTTAAAATAATTGTCTCAAAGCTTGCTTAATCTTTTGCAAATTGACGGCAGGCTTGTGGGCCAATAAGAAGCTTGCTTGTATCCATTTAGCACCTTCTGCAGACCATTCTCTTGGGTCACCACCCAAGCGTGCCATCAGCTGAAGAGGGTGTGTTGCTCCCAGCTGTAAAGGGCCTGTTGCCATCAGGTGTAAAGAGCGTAGGCCTCTGGCTGTCAGAGTGGCCAGACCCTGCCTACCCTTGGTCCCAGCCGGGCCTGTGCCGTTAACTCCAAAATTGCTGAGGCACAATGACTGTGCTGAGCCAAGCACTGCCCAAGCAGCAGCGGGCAGGAAAAGCTTATATGGCGACCGTGTAAAATGACAACTATCAAGGCAAAGGCCATCATCATGCTGACTGGTCAAGCTACGGACTGATCTGGACTATAATTAGCGCAGCAACACACCACAACTTGGGAATCGGGACCAAGACGCCCACTACCATGAACCATAGATCAATGGGACACCGCTGAACACCGCCGAGATGTCTTCAGGCCTGTGGTGGTGACTATACTCTTACTATGCTCTGTAATAACGCTTCTCTATTCTGCCTTTTCTCTACTTCCATCCTTACTGTATCGCCTGTCTCAGTGACTATTGCTGGGGAATAACAATAAACCTGCAGTGAGCCGCATCTGATATCGTTTGTGTCTTAATCTCACACTTTGAATCATTGCAAACCTCTCCTGGGCCCGAAGACAGGGACGTAACAATTGCTCCCACATGGAAAGCGCCAGGAGGAAAAAGTGGTTGTTGTTCTCACTGTCTCCAAGAACCACTTTCATTGCCCCTGCAACCTGTTTCGTAACTCACTTTCCTGGCGCCTTCAGCCTCAAAACCACCCTTTCTTACACGCCACAGGATTGGCCTCAAAAATTTCCGTATGTCCGGAGATTGCTCCCATGCCCAAGGAGACAGGAAGGAAAACTGTAGCTTGTTCTAAAGCTCTCTGGGAACCGCTTGCATGGCCCCACAGACCGTGGGGCTCCAGTTTTCCTGGCACCTTTAGTCTCAAAAAAAACCACCTTTCTCACTTGCCCCAGGGCCAGCAGGACTTAAGGCTACAAACTTGGTCCCAATGGAAGCATTTTTCCTCAGTGATTGCAAAGCAGCCAGAATTTAACCCCAAGCCTTCACTAATGAATATTATCATTGAACTTAAACAATAGAAAAAGCAAATCCAAGACAGAATTTCTACCTAAAGACTGGTCGTTAAACTCCAAGGAAAATACCCAATTAGCCATTTATCTGTGATGAGAGAGAACTTTACACTAAATGTTAGCATTTTTGTGGCTAGAGAAAGTCGCAAGTGTTACATCATTTTGCTCCGTATTGCTGCTTCACACATAGTGCCTTTTGGGAAAACTATTTGCTTGTTTTTGTCCTTACACCAAGGAGACCTTTTTGTGATCACATCAATATTCTTTTACACTGAATATTTGTGATTATATTCATTTAACCTAATCTTAAAACATAAAACCAGCACGGAAAAAAATCAAGACAGCACTTGTCCTCACTCACACAAACTTGAAGTAGTGAAATGTGACTCAATTTTAGTTTGCGCTAGAACTTCAGTGTGTTAACAAGGTTTAAGAAGACAGTACAACTGAGATATTTAAACAATTTTGTGTGGAAGATGTCCGAGTATCTGGGATTTAACATTGGTGGCAACACACGGTAACCCATTGTCTCATTTCAACTCAAACTAAGGGTAACAGACACTTGTTTTTACTTGAGTTTTTACTTACGGGCAACACTTCAGAGCAGGGAAGGATGTTCCTCAAACAAATTCGAAGCTTTTGGTGCATGTTGCCTACAGCACTGCCTGCCTCGCTCACGCTACCAGCTCAGCTGTTTTCCCGGGGCTGCGGGAGGATGCGCCCCTTGAAGACTGCACTCCAGCACCGTTATCCGCTCGAAATGCCTGAGACGCGCTTTTTTAAACTCGAGACGGCTCCCCCGACGACCGGCGCTTTGGCACAGGCCCAGGGGGCCGCTGAAGACGGGCGGGGAGAACCGCGATGGGGCCGGCTACTCCACCAGCCCCGTCCCAGGAGAAGCAGGCCCCCGTGCCCATCTTTTAGCGGCCTGTAAGGGACGAGGACCAGTAATTGCGGCGGGATTCACTGAGGAGAGCGGCGCCCCGCGGCGCCAGGGGAGCGGCCTGTGGGCGGAGCCCGCCCTGAGGGGAGCTCTGCGCCTGCGCACTGGCTCCCGCCGTCGCGCGGTGATGACGCGGTCGCGGCGCGCGGCCGCCGAGCACCCGCTGTAGCTCGCGCCGCGCCTCAGGGAGCGCCATGAAGGCGGCGCCGCTCTCCAACTGCGAGCGGCGCTTCATCCTGCGCGCCGTCGAGGAGAGGAAGGTGCGCCGCCGGCTTCCCCTTCTCCATCCCCTTTTCCATTCCCTTCCCTTCCCCGTCCCCGAGGAGGGCGGGGCGGCTAGCGCGGGTCGCCCCCTGCCGCCGCCCGGGGGTAGGCCGGACCCTCCCCCCGGTTATGGCGCATTAACCCGGTGTGTCTGTCTCTGGGCCCGCAGCGGCTGGACGGGCGGCAGTGCTATGACTACCGGAACGTGCGGATCTCCTTCGGAGCCGACTACGGCTGCTGCATCGTGGAGCTGGGGAAGACCAGGTGGGTGCGGGGGGGGCTGGGCCGGCGCCGCCGCCTCAGGAAGGGCTGTCAGGGTGAAAGCCCGCTGCCGTCACGTTAAACAGATTTTAAGGACCGAAGCCTGCAAGTGGTAGCAATTCAAGGATGGGACCATAGAGGAGAAGTGGGACGGGAAGGGGTGGGGTTTCCGTGTTAGTTGTCAATTACAACAAATTTCTAAAATACAAAATTATTATAATTTTTAATCACTTTATTCACGGATCTCGCATTACATTTCGTACTCCTCCACAAATCGAACAGCCCTTTTTTGTGTGTGGAAACGTGGAATATATGCACTTACATAAGCATTTAATGATAGATTCTCATGTGCTTGAGTATGTTTTTAGACACGTTCTAATGTCTACATTTGGTACTCTCAGTTGTTGATGAGGCTTTACATATGTATGACAGGCACTGAATGAGAAACTGTCAGGAGTGAGAAGTACAAACTAAAAGCCTAACCTTGTGCTTTCTCAAAGTATGTGTTTTGTTTCTAGTGGTTGGAGTTTTTTCCCTGCTAAATTCCGTGACTAAGCGGTTTATTTATCCTTGCAGGGTTCTTGCACAAGTCTCATGTGAACTTGTTCCCCCCAAGCCAAATCGTCCCACTGAAGGTGTGCTTTTCTTTAATCTTGAGCTCTCACCGATGGCTGCGCCTGGTTTTGAGCCTGGCAGGTATGTAGCTTTCTTAAAAAGACTAAGTAAGGATGACATAAGAGCCACTGTTTTGATACGGGTAAGTATATTGCGTTAATCATATTCAATTGGGGTTAACTTTGTTTTAACAGGCAAACGGATTTACTGGTGAAACTGAACAGACTAATAGAACGATGCCTGAGAAATTCCAAATGTATAGATACGGAATCTCTCTGCGTTGTTGCTGGTGAAAAGGTATGAAAACCTAATTTCAAGTGGCTTTAAACTAAAAGATACATATAGTCTGTTTTTAAGGTTGTCTCTGTCTTGTTTTGGGAACTAGCAATTCTGATTTTAGGATAATGTAAGCCACACATCTGATTTTACAGGTGTTTTTAACTTAAGTATCTACACAGGCTTTCTGAAGTAGTTGAGATCCTGCACACTCAAATATTTCTTTGCAGCGTAAAGCTTAAATTTTACTTACCTGTTACATATTTTGTCATAATTAAATCTAGCACACTGGGTATCTTGGAATATACTGAGATCTTTCATCTTCCTAAGCACAGCCCTGAATGCTGGTTCTTTTCATGGTTCAAAAAAATGAAGTTGTCTTGAAAAACAATAACTTCTGTAGAATCGTGTTACAAATTACCAAGCAGTTAAATATGCTTTTCCTCAGGTTTGGCAAATTCGTCTGGACCTGCACCTCTTAAATCATGATGGGAACATTATTGATGCTGCCAGCATAGCAGGAATTGTAGCTCTGTGTCATTTTCGCAGACCAGATGTGTCTGTGCAAGGAGAGGAAGTAACTGTGGTAAGTTGTACCAGAGAAACATTGTGGCATCATCGCAGGTAGCTGTTTCTATCTGTCTAAAAGGGAGAATTAAGTGTTTGTGTAAGCAGATAAACTCCAAGATACTTACATTTTAGGATAGATATGTTACTATTCAAAATGTGAAAGGATAGGAAGGAAGCCTGCTGAATACTGAATTTTATCAACCTCAGTACGGGAATACGAATTGTAGAAGATACGTATTTTACAGTATTTCGACCAAATCAAGCATAAGGCTGATGAATGTGCTGTATATGCCTATGTAGGTAGTAAACAGTAAGAACTGCACCAGAAGAGTTAAAAAAGAAATTTTTTAATATTTAGATGACTAAACATTTGTTAGCCTTTTTTTTTTCTTTGTTTTTTATTTCTTTAAATATCTTTGTACAGTACATAACTTTGAAATTAAATGTGTTTTGTAAGTAATTGTCTTCTGGGCCAATTCTTTTCACAGTACACTCCTGAGGAACGCGATCCCGTCCCCTTGAGTATCCACCACATGCCTATTTGTGTCAGTTTTGCCTTCTTCCAGCAAGGGTAAGATTTTTAAGTCTTCTGACAGGAGCAGTTTACTGTCAATTCTGCAGAATTGATTTTAAACATAGAAGAGCCCTAAAAATATTTATATTGTCAAGCCAGTTTCTTAAGATACTTTATCTGAAGTGGGATGCCATGGGGAGATATTTATGTGTTCTGCATGGTGTAACTAACCAGCAGCTTTCCACAGATAGCATAGAAAGCTTTTGGGCGGAAAATATAACTGCGATTACTAATATGTAAACTGATTCCTTTATTTAATTGTTTTAAGGGTAGTAACTCACCTCAGACTTTTACTGTTGCTGTTAAATTTGATTCTAGAACTTATTTATTGGTGGATCCAAGTGAACGTGAGGAACGTGTAATGGATGGTGTCCTTGTAATTGCCATGAATAAACATCGTGAAATTTGTACCATGCAGTCCAGTGGAGGGATTATGCTAATAAAGGATCAGGTAAATCTTTGTCTTGACCAGTCTTTCTCTTGTATATAAACTAGTTCTTTTGCTGTGATCTTCATAGTGAAATATCCGTGACGTTTGGAAGCTAAGAAATCAATTACCTGTTGGATATAGTTGGAAAAGATGATGTATTTTTAGTCCTAGTGGAAGAGCATAGTACTGTGCATCATGTTGAAGAAGAGACGCAGGAAAGGAACACTGTTTGGTCAGATATGCATGGTTTTTTCCCCTGTGATTTGGCTGATGGAGTCTGTAAATTAATTCAGGCTGCGCTGTCATGAATAGCTAGAGGCTGTTGTGTGAACCTGTTGCGTCAACTCATAGTGTATCTAGTGCCTCATACTAAGGTTCCATGTTTTATTTTAAGTGCTTGTGACTCCTATGATGTTTGACAGTTAAAAATGCCTTGTTTTCATGATTGTAAACTGTTCTTGTATGTATAACAGGTTCTGAGATGCAGTAAAATAACAGCTGTTAAGGTTGCAGAAATAACAGAACTAATTCAAAAAGCCTTGGAGAATGACCAGAAAGTTAGGTGAGTGTTTCGGGAAGGAAGGGAAATGGGTATTTTTAAGAAACATACTAAAAAGTCATGTCAACCTGTAGTTTGAACAGCAAATTGTTTTCACTTGTGTTTGTATAGTAAGTAAATGGCAAGTATTTGTATATTTGAACTTGAAAAGAGAAAGCATCTTTCTTTAAGTGTGAAACATCCTGACATAATGTCTGTCACTGAATGACTAGGAAAGAAGGTGGGAAGTTCGGCTTTGCAGAATCTATACCGAATCAAAAGATCACTGCCTTCAAAATGGAAAGTGCTGCTGTTGATACTAACAATGTGGAAGAACAAGCAGAAGAAATCATCACGAAAGCTGACCCTCCTTCAGAAGTGTATCTTTTCTGTTGTGTTATTCGGGGGAAAACCAGGCTTCCCACCCCCTGCATTAGCACTACTAGAAGCTAAACGCACACCCAAGGTTCCTTGCAGCTTAGGTAGCCTTACAGCCTTCAGAGGAAACATCAACATAACTTAATTCCTGGCATAAAGTGCAAAACTGCAGTCTGAAGTAACAGATTGTTACAGTAACTGGAGAAGTAGTCTCTCTCAGGTCCCCTTTAAGGATGTTCTCTGCTGGGGAGAAAAGACACAGCTTAAAACCCAACTGGTTTGCTCTCAGAATACAAAGAGTTTACCGGCAAAGCAAGATTTTTCTTAACTACTTTAGTTTTGCCAAACCGATATTGCACACTCCTGGGACAGCCCAAATTGGGGAAGGAATAGAGAACTCCTGGGGAGACCTTGAAGAATCTGACAGGGAAGAAGCAGTGGAAGAGGAAGATGAAAGTGAAGCAACTGCTTTAGAATGTCAGAAAATGGAAACTGAGGATACAAGTACAGTGAAGGAAACTAAGAAGGGTAAGTATTTATCTTGATAGCAGAAATGCTTATTATATCACTTTATTAACAGTTTAGAATTCAAATGTGAAAGAGGTCCTTAGCAAGAAAGGAGAACCATTGTGGCCACTTCCCACCTGAGAGTTATGCTCGTTTACTACTTTCACTTCACCTGGGC
This sequence comes from Rynchops niger, assembly GCA_013400035.1. Classification (NCBI taxonomy): domain Eukaryota; kingdom Metazoa; phylum Chordata; class Aves; order Charadriiformes; family Laridae; genus Rynchops; species Rynchops niger. Next base: position 281,917 of record VXBH01009958.1, read on the forward strand.
ACTCTGTTGTCTTCAAAAGAAAGTTTCACTTCTGTAGGATATGGAGGGCTACAAGTTAAACACCCTGAATGCTTCTTTTAAAATGCTGTGGTTATTAGTTGCAGAAGTTGTTTGTACAAAACTGCTCACTGGTTTGTCGATTTGTGTGGGTTTTTTAGATGAACCTATTGTACTGTCTGACAGCGAAGAGGAAGAAGTTGTCATTCTGGAACCACAGGAACTACCAAAGAAAACAAGGTAACCATCATGTGAAATTAGGAGGGGAAAGAAGTTTGTGAGGAGTGTTTTCAGGAAGCAGAGGATTTTGGCAAGGCCACGAAAGGTCTCAGTTTATCAAAGGGACTGTATACATAGGTAGCTGAGAGCGAGGAATTTTAAATCTAGGCCAGTTTGCTCCTGTCCTAGGAAGCCAGTCATCCAGGTGAGCTGCAGCTGTCTGAAAAGGGTATAGATATTTGACTAATATCCAAAGGGAGTGAGAGCATAAAACTATTTGAATCAGCTCCTCCTTGGAGCTCCCCTACATGCTCCCCTACAGCTAATCTTACGTCTTCTCTCCAAGTGAGGGTTATTGCTGTATCCCTGCACTGGCCACGGCCACCCTTACTGTGCAGAGTATGCTTTCTAGAAACAAAGTTTGAACTTTGCACAATGGTTGCCCTGCTATGGATGATCCGCCTGTGCTCTTTTGAAATAAAACTGTTCAGTACATTTCTTTAACTCAAATGTTGTTTGCTCATAGAGCACAGACCAACTCGAAGCAAGAAAACACAAGTAAGAAAGCATTTAACAAAAGGAGAAAAAAGAAGAGAGCTGCTCATTAAAGCCGTCAGCCCTCCTTCAGAAATGCTGTACCATTCGTTATTTGGTCTATCGTTACTGAACTTATTTTGTAGATAATTTTATTTCCTCTGGTCCTGATTTTATGTATATTTTATAAAACTATTGTACACAGCTTTAAATAAAAAAATTTGCATGTAAGTGAAATTCTGTGGTTTGCATCTGGCTGCAGCAGAAAACTCCTTAGTTCAACTTGAACTTGAACTGGCTCAAGTTCTACAACTTGAATTGCAGAAGCAAGATGCAGTTTTCTTAACGGAACTGCCTCTGCCGTTACTGAAGTGAGCTGCGTACAGTTAGAGTTCGTGTGGTAACAGGAATTATGGCTCAAGTTTAATGCCAGGAAAAGCATCTTTTAATGAAGGTAGCTATTGCCATACCTTGGAATGCACTTCACAGGGGGAAACGGTGTGCTGTGACTTGAAACCTTGCCACGTCCCTCCGCATCTTACCTTTCACTGAATCTCTTTGTATAAAAATGAACAGAAATGCATGTACTTAACAAAATAGCATAGAACTTCTGCAAAACTTTCATAGAGAAGCAACTCATACTTCAGCAATGGAGTTTCTTAAAAAGTTTAATTAAATATTACATGCAACAGACAGGAATGCTTCTTGAAGTATATTCAAAGAATGATGCTCTGGATTTAGAATGGGGCAAAGGGAAGAGATGAGGAGGTTTCCAAAATAGCTGACCTAGCTGCTTTGTTCAAAAACCAAGTCAAACTGGAAACACGCACGTATTTACAAGAACAAAGTAGGACTATTTTACATGGGATCTTAGTATTTCATGAAATAGTGACAGGAGAGAAGTTACTGGTACAGATTTTACATTCCCCAAATCAGGTTTAGAATTTAACGTAAAAAAACAATAGTAAAGTGCTCCCAGCCAAGCAAAGCTTTTGTCAAGCTGTGCTCTTTCAGAAAGGGACAAACACAAAGCCCCATTCCCCCCAGGAGCTAAACCAGTCGGTTTTCTTAGTGCTGGGTTCTTGCAGCCCAAAGTCACTGTCGGAAGTTTCTTCTTACTTCTGCAGTATCACGAGACCTTAAACTTCTTCAGGAAAAAGAATGGCATTCTTTGCACTGCTTTTTCTCCCTTCACACATATCTCGCACCCTGTATTCCTTAGAGGCTCTATTTTGAAAGGACGAGAAGTTAAACTGCATAGGCAAAACAGTAGTACAGTACAACCTGGGATATTTTGTTCAAAGCTTCGTAACAAGAGCTGGCGTTGTCCCATATTAACTTTGGAAAAATGAGAAGATGGAAAAAGATGGTATTTCTCACAGCAGCAAGAGCAATTGCTGAGGAAAGCGGAACATAATCATACTGAGCAGAGATGCCAGCCCATGACAGAAGCATTTTTTTTAGGCTGCAGAGGAAGTCGTATCGGCATGTTGAAAGCAAAGCTCGGGGAGCAAGGGAGAATTTTTCTCTGTGCTATGGAACAGTAACAGAACAACTGCCATTGAAAAGAGCAAGCGGACATTTCATTAAGCAGTAAATTAATACTATAAACCACTGTAGTCTTTTCACTTAAATACTACTACTTGCTCTTTTCTGGGGAAAATAATTCATGAGCCTCCTTTAAGTTATTCCTCTTCCAAAGGTCGTATTTCTCAGCGGTCCTGGGAAGTTTCCAGCATGCACCACAAAACAGAAGGGGAAGGCAGAACCCAGTTTCTCGGGAAGAGCGCTGTGCTCTGTTGTCTTCAAAGAATAGTTGCCAGCCAGCGTTTCGAGTTGCCCTTCCAAGGTCACAACCCGATGTCACAGCTGTGGCAATGGTGTTCCTGTATTATATACAAACTCCCTCTCCTGCAAGGTTGGAGCATTCCCAATGCTACGCACCGAACATGATACACTGCGCAGGGGTTTTCCCCAGCTAGTTTTAGCTTTTCAGTGGCAACCTACTGAAATTAAGCTAAATAAAGGCTAGTGGAGAACATGGTTGACCAGTGACATACAGTTCTTCATTAAACACTAGAACACGTATAAGAGTCAAAGTGCATCCTAAAAAGCTCACATTGGCCAAAAAAGGCAGCCCCTGCTGAATTCTTTAGTCTTGAGGGGTTTTGTAACTAGGTTGGTTCATGGAGGGCTCAGACTGCAGAGAGGGATGTGGGTAGAACAGCAAGTTTTAATTACTGAGTCGAGACCGGCGAGTTGTCTCACTATAATGCCCATTTGTCAGCTCGACAAAGGGCTGATGATTTTTTTTTTTTAATTTATTTTAAATAGCCCACACCGTAACAGCTGTTCAGCATCTGTGAAGAATTGATACTGGTATCTGCCGGCTGTCCAGATAACCAGACAGACAGCGCTGAATTGGCGTCAAGTTGAGTTGGCGCAGGTTTCACCCTTGCCAAAAAGCTTTAGAAATGAGTGCCAGCTGACGAGGGCAGTACTGCCCCTCAGTGGTTTTAAGGTATTGGCAAGACCACCAACATCGGATGTAAAAAACCTGTTTATTAGCCAACCTGGAAATGGCTTAATTAAACCCGCTTCCGTGCGCTCACTGCTTTACATGCAAAGAACAGCAGGTACAGGTCAGCACCGCTCCATTTACACAGGTTGAAGGTCATCGCCATTAGATCAAGTGGACGTTTATGTGCTAGTTTACTCGTGTAACAGTTCCAGAGCTAAGGAAAAAATAATAAAACCACTTGGTCTACATTTTTGCTGCAGAGGAAGCCTTTCCAAGCAAGAGGGACATACAGAACTCTGCACGTAGCCCATCCATGCCAGAAGGCATTCCCTTCTCTTGAGGGTACGGAGATCACCCTCCTGCAGTTTTAATCCCTCCACCGCCCCTCGAGAGGTACGAGGTGAGCAGACTGATGACTATAATTTTTTAGTAGGTATTGACGGGCTTTCGGGACAGCTAACACATCAGTGGGAACTCCACGGGTTTAAATTAGCATCAGTTTTACACCTTGACTAGAAAATACCTATAGCAAGACCGTTTTCTACATGCTGGAAGAGAGAAGTATGAACTGGTATACTGGTTTTTGCCGTGCAGTTCAGCCTTCAACTTGATGGAGATCTGGCAGTATGTTAGATAGCAATCAAGGCTTCCAGTAACTGGCACATCTTCAGGAGACAATTCCAGCAAGGCGTTCTCATTGTTACATAGTTTCTTCCAGTACTCTAGCCCTTAAGCCACATTTTGGATCTATACTAACTCTCAGTTTAAACTAGACAGCATAAAAATGCTACAAATACTGCTGTGGAGTCCAAGTCATTCTTACTTGGAAGGAGAAAGAGCCCTACTGTAATAATGCACTGCTAATATTAATGTTTAGTCTATAATTAGATAAGCAGTCTCAGACTTCACTTGGTTTGCATGGTTAATTCCGTGCTTGGAAAGAAAATTTTTATAAAACCCCAGCGAAATATCTGAACAAGATTGCATGTACAAAAGATTTACAGTAAAACCACATAAAACTAACCTCATAATTAAGCTCATCAAAACCTGTACTAATATTCTGAGTGATCACATCTAGAATTTTGAACCATGTTTAAAACTGTACATCATTTTCCTGTAATATACATCTTTTAAAAAGATCAGTCTCTTGATTATTACAATAAGTTTAGTGTCTCTGGTGGGTCAATAAGCGATACTCCATGGTACCTAGAGAGGGAGGAAAAAAAAAAAAGACGCAGGATGACACCGAGCTCAAAGTGCTCTCTGCCGTAAAGAACAGCGCATGTACCGCAGCAAAGCACATTTCTCACAAGGCAGGAAACATCCGGGGGCTTGTCCGGCCGCCATGCCGACAGATTTTTTTAAGAGCACTAGGTACCATCTCCTGCCCACTAACTGTAGTGTAGGAACATCAAAATTCCTCACCTGGTGGCGAGCACAAAGTATTGCTCAACAAAACATTGTGCGAAAAACCTGGGGAGTCTTGTCACAATTTCACTTATGTGGTGGGTTTGGTTAGCTGAGTCTGACTGCAGACCCAAAATGCACACGACCCCACCCCCCCACCCCCTTCAGCAGTTACGTGCTAGGACAACCAGCTTGTCGCACGTCTCTGCAGATACTCACTTGGTACTCTTGTACTTTTCCCGTATGGACTGTTGCATGTGCTGGGCTGCTTTGAGGTAGGTCTTGTGTAGGTCCATGAGGCAGGGCTTGATGTCTTCAAGGGTGTAGCCTGTTACTTTGCACAGGGATTCAGGCTGAGGGAAAAAAGAAAGGAAAAAGTGTATCTGAACATTTCTCTTTGCTTGCGCTGATGACCACTGGTAGAGTTTTTAGCTTCCTGCTGAAACTCCATTCTTCTAGGAGATTAGCCAAGCGTCATTTTCTCAAGCACAAAGTCGTTTAATACTCACTGCTTGGATTTTAGCAGTTCATGCAGATTTACAATAATCCTGGTAACTATGATATTCTAAGCAAGAATTCCTTGCCTCCAGTGCTTAGCCTTTCTTACTGCCCACTTCCTCATCACAAGGAAGCTGCTCACAACTTTGAGGAGGGTGACCAGAACGGAGTGCATCAGTGCATTCCTCTTCCTTCCAAGAAAAAGCGTGTCGCCCTCCCCCCCATTTTTCGAATACCACAGGGAACAATCCCCAGTTAATTGCAATTCCTACAGCCCCATCCCCAGCTTTCAAAACTGCATACAAATAACACTAAAGATGCATAAAGGTGTGTGAGGTCTCAAGGTTTAGTGGTACATACCCAAGTTTGTCCAGTGACAGTATAGTCTGCTAGATGAAATGCTGCAGCAGCAATAACTGATGGCAAGTATTTCAGGTAAGGATCAGCATCAATTAGACTCAGCTCCCCGAGGTACTGCAACGAGAGAAAGGGAATCATCTCCTTCCCAAAGGAAGTAGAAGAGCATTTGACAGTTGCACTAGAACCCTAATTTAAGCTTCCAATCCTGCCATCAGTTGGAGCAACAGCTTTTACTATTTTTCACCTACTTTTTCTTCTAGCATCTACTCTTAGCTACTGTCAGCGTTCCCAGAGCATGCTTTTTCAACACTACATTTTATATTTAGAGGTATGTAAGATCTAGAGGGAAGAAAGTAGTCAGGTCTGACCTTTGCACAATGAGACAAAGGCTTCCACGTAGGAGCTCTGGTACCTGCCATGCCGTTAGGATTCAATATAACTTTAGCTCAAACCTTATCTGCGTGCTGCTTTACAAATTACCCTCTGGATGTAGAGGTCACTGCTTGTTGAGGGGAAAACCACAACAAAAGTCCTTTTTAGCCAAAGTGGATGGGTAGGCATGGCAGTTTTAGATAAGAAAGAGGGAACTATCTAGCAGTGAAACAAAACCCAAGTTCAAGTTCATCAATCTCTGCCTGCTCTGAGTAAGCACGTGTGCTTGAGCCAGGCCAAGTGCCTGCCTGCAATAGGAATGGAGTAACTCAAACTTGTGGAGGAGCACGCGACACAACGTATGCACTCTCCAGAACTCTCCCAGAGAGACTACGCATTTAAAAATAGGAGGAGGTGGGGAAGCCTGGACTGAAGAATCCTTTAGCATTTCTTTTCTTTTCTACTGGGACTCGGAAACGGAGCTTGTGAAGTGCATTAATGGTAACAGAACTCTCTACTTACACAGGCCGAGTCAGTAGTTCTTACTTACCATTGACAGGCTCTCCACTTTAGCACTTGTCTGCTGATGTAGGAAATACTGAGTGAGGAACTGGTTGATTGTTGGAGCTGCCAAGTCAAATGACAAAACCTTCAAAATTAAGTGCTCCATCCTCAGAACCTGCTTCTTGGTATAGGTGTCATCTGTGATGTAGACAAACTCTGCTACTTCAGGAGGGTAGATTTCTTCAAACTTTCTGCCAGGAGAAATAGATATGAGCAAATAATTGAGTACTAGAAAACCAGATAACCAGCAACATTTAATGAAAGCCAGCACGCTAATTTAAATTCTGACTTGTGAAGTAGCTGGGCACTGTTACTGACCTAGTTTGCTGCACTTGGTTCTATAGCTCATGGATCAGCAATATTTGAAATTACAAAGTTACAATGGCCTGATCGTAGAATCACAGAATGTGTTGGGCTGGAAGGGACCTTTAAAGGTCACCTAGTCCAACCCTGCACTAAGCAGGACATCTTTAACTAGATCAGGTTGCTCAGAGCCTCATCAAGCCTGGCCTTGAATGTCTCCAGGGATGGGGCCTCCACCACCTCTCTGGGCAACCTGGGCCAGTGTCTCACCACCCTCGTTGTAAAGAATCCTAATGTCTAATCTAAACCTACCCTGCTCTAGTTTAAAACCATTGCCCCTTGTCCTATCACTACATGCCCTTGCAAACAGCCTCTCCCCCTGTTATTTTAGCACTAAACAATTTGTGACTCAGAGTTACTGAAATGCCAGAAGAACCCACTAAACTAATAATTAGAGCAAGAAAAACTTTCCTTTCGCATGCCTTGTGCATATCCCTCAAATACTGTTTAGAAGCCTTCTGCTGCCACAGCTAGAAATAATGAATCCCCACATTAGGGCAATCTACAAAGACAGCTTAGAACCTTGCATGCAGAGCTTCATACAAACTGCCAAGCTTCTAGGTGGATAACTCCTGATTTTTCTTCTAGTGTGAAGCCCTCCCACGTTAGCCTGGCTATAGGCAACAGAAGTATGATAGCCACAAGATTTCCACCTGTATGAGACCAGCAGGTAGAATTCTAAATTAATCAATTTCACTTACGATGCAAGCAGCATAGCTGCAGTACCCACAAGCTGTAGTTTTCCTCTCAAAACAGACATTGAAGAAAGAAACCTATCAATGTAATTCACAGCTAAGTGCAGGGTTTCATTCTGTAATTTGTATTCTTCTCCAACTTCCACCAGCCAGTCCACAAGAATAGCCCGCATGTTGTTTGTGATATCAGGTTGCTTCTTCATGTAACCCATTTTAGGCTTACACTTCACCTGTAGGTTTAGACGACAGATAAGATTGAGTTTGGACTAAGCGTTGGCAGGGAAGCAACTGTTTAAGCTCCATTTACCACAGTTTAAACGGATCGGAAGTAAACAATGCTAAGTCTAGGATCAGTAAGTTATATTTCCATAAGCTTGCTTTCCAGCTTCTGTTCAGTGCATGGCACAACCAACTATATCACAAGAAACCAATCTTGTGTTCACAGCAGTGGACACAGCATCTTATTTCTCTATTTCTAGCAAGATTTAATTTAGTCACTGTAGTAGTAACTAATGTTTGGGTGCATTTCTCAACCCCAAATTTCTCCCCCATAAGCTGTATGCAAAGAAGAAGAGACAGCAGCTCACCTCCATTTCCCTAAGGTATGCATGGATATCGCCGATATAGTCTGGCACGTTATTAACATTTGGTTTTTTCTCTTCTGCTTCTGAGGTTATTGAAATATCCATAATACTTGGAGAATCTAAGCAGAAGATAACAGCCATGTTAGAAGGGCACAGTCAGACCACTCCCTTGCAGCAGACACTACCCTATTCTCTAGTACGTCAATGGTGGCTCTCCAGGGCTGGTGGGTCTCTTGCCTCCTGGGCAGGCAGAGAGGGCAGACCATCACTCAACTAGACTGGGTTGAGGAGGCTCTAGGGAAGCCAAAAGACTACTGCAACAGCGAAGCTTCCGATTCCCCTTTGTCATCTTCCCGTAAGAATAAAGGGATGGAAAACTCTTGCGATTATGTAGTGCTCAGTGCATCCTGTGTTACCTTGTTACAGAGATGTGAATCCTGTAAGCCTACCTATTGGGGCTGGAGTACCACAGCTTTTTAGACAATGCAGAAGCGGACCATGGTGAAGTCAATCCTCAGATATTCATGCGCGTATTACAGGAGATGGATCCAACAGCTCCCATTTCTTACGTACTGGGAAGAGCTCAAAACACTTTCACCAGTACAGGGTATTACTTGGGAGAAAAGTCCATTAAGTCTCAGCATCTGCCCAAGTAAAGTCCCCTTCTAACTCTACAGTGGAGCAAAGGATGAAAGTCTAAGGGCTGCTCTTCTTGTCTATAACCTGGTTTCTCTTGTGAGGTACCAACAGTTAATCATAGAACAGTTTGGGTTGGAAGGGACCTTTAAAGGCCACCTAGTCCAACTCCCCTGCAATGAGCAGGGACATCTTCAACTAGATCATGTTGCTCAGAGCCCCCTCCAACCTGATCTTGAATGTTTCCAGGGACAGGGGCATCCACCACTTCTCTGGGCAACCTGTGCCAGTGTTTCACCACCCTCAAAGTAAAAAAATCCTTCCTTATATCTAGTCTAAGTCTACTACCTTTTATTTTAAAGCCATTACCCCATGTTAAGGTTAACCTTAACCTTGTTAAGGTTAAAAGCATAAAACTGCCTACAAAGAGTAGGGGATCAAAGGGTGGAGGCTCAAAGGAACCAAATTGGTTTCATCAACTGGAAACGTATCTTCTGAGACGAACCAGACCAGCCCACGTCCCAGAGAGCTTCAGGATCTCCAGTTCTCCTCCACTTCGCTCTGGAAACCATTCCCTCGCTACAGCCCTGCTCGCCCCGGGCTTCCCGGGGGAAGGGCCCCAGAGCGGGATGGGCCCCACAGCGGGATAGGCCCCGCGGAGCGCACCCAGAGCCCGGGGCAACGTTGCCCTCTGGGGCCGGGGGTGCTGGGGACCCGCCAGAGCCCCGGCGGGATCTCACCTACCGAAGCTCAGCTCCATGGCGTTGCCCAGGGGGGCGAGGGGCCGCCGCTCCCCCAGGGCGCAGACGGCCGCCTGCAGCCCCAGCGCCGCCGCCGCCTCCTCCTCCTCCTTCTGGGTGGCCGGGCCGCCTCGCCGCCGCCGCTGCTCCCCGTCCGGCTCGTCCACATGGATGGTGAAGGCCTGCTGCCCGCCGACCGGCCGCCGCGCCGCCGCCGCGCCATGGCCCTCACCGCCGCCCCGCGCCGCCGCCTGTGGGGAGCGGGAAGAGCGGCCGGTCAGCCCGTCCCGGCCCCGCCGCTGACAGCCGCCGCTGACAGCTCCCGCCGAACCAAGATGG